>JAPKLX010002247.1:0-14397 GCA_026898415.1 Leonotis leonurus
TGTGTTGGATGACAGATGACAATCTTATTTTCTTTTTGTGGATGAATCTTATTTTCTTTTTGTGGATGATTGTGGATGATTTTGGCAGCACCTATTTTTGAATGCCATGGTGTTTGGTTGCTGCTTATCTGATCTGTGATGCTATTATCTTGGAATGTTATGTTTGCTGGTTGTTTGAAGTTATTTTTGCAGGCATAAACATAGGGGGAGCTCCAAAGAAGAAGGTGTTGTGAAGAAGGCACAAAAACAGGGGGAGTTTGTTAGGTATTTTATTCTATTATTCCTTATGTTGAACCTAACATGTGTGTTTTTGTGTTCTTCACAGGTTAGATGTTGATCTCGCTGTTATGCTCAACACCGAGTTGCCACGTGGACGTTAACTTGGTGTAGGAGTGAGAATGCACGAAGAACTGAGTTGACCGAGTCATAAGGAGAAGACCGAGTAGTGGAAGGCAGTTGAGAGTTTGACGTTTTTAGTGGAGCTCTGTTTCCATGTTTGTTGGAGGTCACAAACTGCCCAGGCGATTCTTGCGGAGCACGACAGCGGTTGAGAGATTCAAGGAAGACATGGGCTGGCAGTTACAATCCTATGAAGTCCAAGCCCATGAGTTATCTCTATATATATTGATATCGTTTTTAGTTAGAGATACACTTTTTGCAGATTTATTTCGTAGGTGATACACTTTCACACCGCAACCACAGTACTCTCCAATGTCACTGTCAATGTCCCCCTCCTCAAGGTGATCAAGAATATCCCCTCATACGTCAAGTTTTTCAAGGGGCTGATCTCAAAGAAAAAGAAATTCGACGATGAAGAGTTAGTGACAGTCTCCGAAGTGGCGTGCTCAATCATGCAGCAGCCTCTACCTCCTAAACAACGCGATCCATGTAGTTTCGTCATCGATATCACTTTAGGCAATGGTAAGGCAGCATCTAGCATGCTAGACTTAGGAGCTGAAATTAATCTTATGTCTTATTCTGTTTTTAAGCAATTAGAATTAGGTAAATTGAAATCCACTCGCATGTGCCTTCAATAAGCTGATAGATCTGTGAGACACCCTAAAGGAATCATTGAAGATGTTCTTGTTAAGATTGGTGGATTAATAGTTCCTGTGGATTTTGTTGTTCTTGAGATAGGCGATGTGCTTGAGGACGGAGTCAAGCATACACTACTCCTATGAAGACCTTTTATGGCTACCACGAATAATATTATTGATGTCAAAAATAGTAACATTAAAATGTCTGTACTTGATGAGGAAGTATCTTTTTCTGTTCACCGAAATCACACCGCACATTCTGTCGATTTTATTGATACGTGCTATATATATACTACTAACCCTTTGGTTGAGAAATCTACGCTGCAGGATTTTCATAGTGAGGACGTTGCTCAAAGGAAGGTCTTGGACACGAAGAGGAGGATCGATCAACTAGAAGTTCTGATGGACGAACGAGGCCCGACGAGAGACCAGTTCAGCGAGTGCACGACTCAGTGCCCGCGGATAGGTGCGCGAAATTTTATTACATAAGGCATCGTCAGTGACCGCTACACAGTCAACGGCCATTGACCCGGTGCCCATCGCGCACCAGTGCCCGTACCAGCACCCAGCGCCATCTCCCTCCCGAGCCAGCGGCTGCTGATTCCATCTCTATGTCCACCTTTTCCATCACCTACGCCGAGGCCCTCATGCACCCAAATACCGGACCTCAAACACGCCTCAAAAAGTCCAAATCCCAAGAGATTGACCCACTCATTATCCGAAAGATTCCACCATCAAAGGATACGCCGCATACTAAAAAGGGGAATGTGCAATTTCGAGTAAAGTGGCATCGGCTAAAACCATACATCGACTTCATGTCAGAAGTTGTGAAGTTAACCCCTAAATTCGACAATCCTGATTGATTGAGTTATACCGTCAAGCTAGTGACGTAAAAGAAGCGCTTCATGGGAGGTACCCCACGCCATTTACTATTTTTACTTTATTCTTTTTCGTGTGAATATGTGATCGGCAAATCTTCATTTCCATTTGTCTATTTGCAGGTTTTCCTTCCATTGTGTCGCTCCGAATGCCGCATTTCAGGGACGTTTTCTCTATCCCTACTCTTTAGTCTTTACTTTCTGCAATGAGGGCATTGCTCCATTTTGTAAGGGGGGCAGTGTTTTTTTCATGCATGCTTTCGTTGTTTTATTTTAGCATCTTTTGGTATGCAAAACATTGATTGCTTTAAAGCTACTTGGTCTTGATAACTTGTGGTTAAATCGAGTCTTGGCATATGTTTGAGATGAGATATGATTTGAAAGTCTTAATTGATTTTAATAGAGTCATGTTGTGAAACATAGATGAACAAGGAATGTGTGAAATATTATGACCGGATTATGATGGTATACATTGATTGATTCAATTGGCTAGTTGTTTATGACCACTTATTGTGTATCCTTATTCTATATTGAAAATCTAACTTTGTTAAGAGGATACATTAGGAAACCTCTAATTGTCCACACCTCGCAACAATGACCATATAACTTGACATTGTTCTAAATCTCTGAGTTCGTAAAAATAGGGATAAATAAGGATTCTACCCTGCTCTCTTAATCAATAATCCAAAATTATAAAAGAGATGGGTATGGGAAAATCCGAACATTCGGAGTACTCACCCGGTGAACATTGTCCTTAATTTTTCTCATGTTGAAAAGAAAGAAAAAGAAAAGAGAAAGACACGCTATTATGATGGATAAAAACTCTAGCCAGTTATATGATCTCAATAATACCTTGTGCATCATTATTTTGTGTTGTTCAAATTGATTATGATCTAGTGTAAATGGTCTACTTGCTTCTATGATCTCTATATGACGTGACGTGACGTGATGATATGAAGATCGATTTTGGAATGATTTGAAATCTTGTCAAGAAGTTATTTAATTCAACCCCGAGTCACACCCTGATTGATCAGTCATTTGGAATTGGGGATGTCTGGGACATGCAACACCTCCTTTAAGGTAATACCACCTGAGAGAATTAATTGCGGAATTAGGGGTGAGTCGGTATGGTATGCCGAAAATTTTTTGTTGTACCGATATCGTACCGAAAATATTCGGTATGTTGTTTTCAAATACCGTTACCGTACCAAATATTTAGGTATACTGAAAATTCTTTTTTCAATACCGATACCGTACCGATTTTTCGGTATACCAATATGCCGAAATTCGTTACGATATATCGAAAATACCCGATTTCATACCGAAATTTATATCGAAAAATTATGAATAAATTTATTCTTTTTTTGATTTCTTCTTTCTTATGTAAAACCTTTATCTTATACTAATAATTACATATTAACATAAAAATAAGTTTATAAATTATTCATTAATATTAATTTATATATAACAATTACATACAACTTGATAAAAATAATTTTAAAATGATTAATGATGTAAAAAATATTACTATATAGATTATCAATATATCTATAATATCTGGAATTATATTCAAATTTTGTTATCAATTTTTTAAATTATTATAATTTTGCCTTATCAATTAATAATTTAATCTAAAATTTTCATAATAAACATGTTTCAACTTATTTTAATTAAGTTACTCGCAAGAGAACGAGGTCATTATAGATTAATAAGTTAACCCAAGTCGTATTCTCAAGGAAGGCTAAACAATACTTCATCTACATTGTTTAACAAAAGTAATTAAAATCCTAAATACTCTAATTATGGTCTGAATGATTATTATCATAAATTAATTAACTACCTAAGCGAGTGAAATTAAAATAATTGAAAAACAAATTATCTAGGCGAGAATTAAGAAAGCAATTAAATCATAAGTAAAGAACGAGGAATTAAAGGAAATAAATCTCGACATGCTTTGAATGGTTGACTAACATGAATGATAGATAAATAAATTAATAATTCAAACTTAATCAAGAAGGAAGCCACAAGAAAGTTAAAGCGATAAACAAATAAGAAAGCAATAAGAACTCACGAATTAAATGGGAAAACAATGCAATAGAAATAGTATCTGGGTTGAATCACGATCGAATCCACAACGAAAATAAAGAACAAAGTATGAAATTGAACTGCTAAAACTATCTATTGTGTTTTCTCTCTTGCTCCAAACCCTAAAAAGATAAGTTGTACATTAAAATCAAGCAAGTATACTTTATATAGGGGAGAATTTCTGTATAATCTGCGGTCTGTATTGATAGAAGACAGCCGGGGCTAACGCTCACTAGCCCCACACTATGCTTTGAGATCAGCTGGGCGAGCTAGCGGCCGCTAAGTGCTAGCGGTCACGTGTTCTGCCCGATGTTTGAGTTTTCGAGGGCTAGCAGCCGCTGGGTGCTAGCGACCACTACCCTGGTGCACTGCTAGTCCTCTTTTGTGTCGTTTCGCCCTCGTTTCTCTTCTCGAACCTCATTAACTCTGTTTGTCCGAGTCTTTACCCGAGATACGAAAATATGACAACAAAAGGATCAAATAGAACAACAAAGACCAGATAAATCAAAACATTATCGACTCAATATGCATGAGAAACAAGACCGAAAACGGGCAAAACAATGTACATAGTAGCTACCTAGTTGTAGAGCAAGTCGTCGTTTCATTAATAAGTAATATTTTGAACATATAGTTTGTTATTCTTTTTAATTGTCTTAATCACAAATATAGATGTATACCAATTTTTATTCTTTTCTTGTTAAAGGTCAAAAGGTGAGTTGATGGAATGAAAATATGTGGAGTTAACATGAAACCATAGTAAAGATGATGTTTCATATTTTAGATATTAGAGTCAGAATGTTATAAAGATAATATATGAAAAAAAAATTGTGTTGGATGATATTTTGGATGGAAAAACTATTTGTAAGTTTAAAGTAATTATGTTATTATCGATTTATTTTGATGTATATCGATCTGGTCAGTCATCCCCAAGCAAATTCGGGTATAGAATAGCTTGAGCTCTCTTATAAGTTGTCAAGTAAAACTGAAAAGTTTGTATTTGGTGTATTCCCCCCCCCATACACCAAACCTTTCTCTTTCGGGACCAACAAGTGGTATCAGAGCAGTGGTTCAGACTGACCATTGTTTTGTTTCACAGGGTTAAAACCTGCGTGGTCTACTTGAATAGATCTAGAAAAAAAAAACTTTTTTCATTCACTTGCATACTGTCTGTTATGGAGTCTTCTGTTATCAGGGCTTGCGAAGAATTCTCTATTCAAGGATATAGAGAATGGAGCTTCAGGATCAAAATGTGCCTTAAAGCCCATCATTGCTTAATGTGGAAAGTAATAGAAGAAGGGCCATTGGCAATTACAGAAGAAACCACTCGTATCACTGAGACAGGAGCAATGCAACCTCTAAGAGCAGATTTTAATGATTTATGCTGCAATGCAACCTCTAAGAGCAGATTTTAATGATCTGTCCACTGAAGCCTTATTTGATCATCTCGAAGGTCATGAATGTGACATTCAAAGAATACGAGGACCAGATCATCTGTCCAAAAAGGCAGAAAACAGCTCAAAGAAGGACAAAGAGGTAGCCTTCAAAGCAAAGAGCAACCCAGATGATCCTTCTGAGTCTGTTACTCCAGATGAAGAGAAAGGCTATGAAAAACTCTTAAAAGAGTTTGCTATGATTGCTAAACGGATGGACAAGATGGAAACCAGATCGAAGAAATACAGACGCTTCTACAAGGATAACAGAAGGAACTTCAACAGGAAGTATGATAATGATCGATCTGATGACAAAAGTGAATCTAAACAGCAGACTACTAAACCAACAAAGACCTCTAGCTCTACAGATTACACTTGTTTTGAATGTGGCAGAACAGGTCACTTCAAAACAGATTGTCCTAATCTGTCCAGAAGCCAAAGAGAAGAACTAAGAGCTAAAAGAGATCGAAAGCTTAAAAATGAGCGCAAAGCCATGATAGCTGAACAGAACTCAAGCAGCTCAAGTCATTTCTCAGACAGTTCATCAGAAAATGATGAGGCTTTCATTGCTGACGACGAAGAAAGCTGGAATGAATGCTATGTAGGCTTGGACAACGGTCTAGATGAAGTTGAGGTAAATTCTTGCTACTCAAATTCCTCAGATAATGAAAATAATCTTGAACAGGAAAGTGAAGATCAAGCAGAATACTCATGGAATGAAATAGATGAGATGTTCAAAAGCTACTCAAGCATCAAGAGGCTGTTTAAAGAAGTTGTTGAAGAGAACGACAGATTGAAGAAAGTTGAGCAAATTTTAAGCACCGCAAATACACAATTTGTGACTAAAATAAACGATCTGGAAGAACTGATCAAGAGAAAAGACAGTGAGATCCACACACTTAACTCAAAAGTTAAGGATCTGGTTACAAGAAATAATGTTGCTGAAGAAAATATCAAGAAAGGAAGAGAAATGATCTACAAGAGCGATGAGCGTGCCAAGTTGCTAATCAATCTGCAACAAAAGGGAACATCTGGATTAGGATATCCAGGTCACTCTGAAAAGTCTTCTGGAATTATAAACTTCGTATTAGAAAGGAAGCAAATACCAGATCAAGTGAAGGACTTGAACAACCAGAAAGGTTATCCTCAAAAGATGATAATAAAAGATGCAAAGAACAGGAAATATCATCAAACCAGGGAACAACCAGCTCATTATACAGAAACAGAACACCTTCAAAGAACAAATGTCAACAGGACAAAAACTGTCAACAGGACAGCACATACTAGAATGTTCTGGATTCGAAAAGGATTGTTTGCTAATAATCAAGCACCCAAATATTGAAAGGGTAGCTAAGTGTGATTAATTGCAGGACCAAAGAACTGCAAGAAGGAGTAAGATAGCAAGAGGAACTATCTGGATTATAGATAGCGGTTGCTCAAAACACATGACGTGTGATAAGAATCTGCTATCAGATTACATAGAAAAACCAGGCCCACAGGTCACTTTTGGATGTAATTCAAAAGGATATACCAGAGGGTATGGAAACATCAGAGTAGGCAAGACCACTATCACAAATGTGTCATACGTTGAGGGTCTTAGTCACAATCTGTTTTCTGTAAGTCAGTTTTGTGCTAATGGTAATCAGATTGTTTTTGATACTAACAACTGTCTGGTGAAGAACAAGGAAGGAGATGAAATACTCCTTACCGGTAAACTGCAGGATAGGTTATATATTGTCCAGTGGACAAACCAGATCGAGACCTGCTTAGTCACTAAGACTGTATCAGAAACAAGCTGGTTATGGCATAAGAGATTAAGTCATCTTAATTTCAAATCAATCAACATGATTGCCAAGGAAAAGTTAGTAGAAGGACTACCAGATCAGGTGTATGATAAAGATCACATATGTGATGCTTGTCAAGCTGGAAAGCAAACCAGATCATCCTTTACAAGCAAAACAGCTCACTCAACATCAAAGATATTAGAGCTGTTACATCTTGACCTATTTGGACCAGTCAAACCACTAAGCATCAATGGGAGAAAGTACACATTGGTAATCATAGATGATTACTCAAGATTCACTTGGGTTATCTTTCTGCTGAAAAAGAAAGAGACTCTAGACAAGCTCCCTGATTTTCTACACAAGATTACTAAACAGAAAGAGATGAGTATAACCTCTATCAGAACAGATCGAGGAACATAATTTCTCAACCAGAAGATTGAAGCATATTGCAACAAGATGGGAATCACTCATCAAACATCTGCAGCTCGAACTCCTCAACAGAATGGAGTTGTTGAAAGGAGAAACAGATCACTCAAAGAAGCAGCACGCACAATGCTTAACTCGACCAATCTACCAAAGAAATTTTGGGCAGAAGCTATCTACACTGCCTGTTATACTCAAAACAGATCATCCATCACACTCAGACATGGAAAGACTCCATATGAAATATGGAACAACAGAAAGCCTAAGATTTCCTATTTTAAAACTTTTGGCTGTTTATGTTACATACACAATAATGGGAAAACTCAGTTGAAAACTTTTGATAGCAAAACTGACCCTGGAATATTTTTGGGATATTCTGATGTCAGTAAAGCTTATCGAGTTTACAATAAGAATTCTCATATTGTGGAAGTAACACCTCATGTTGTTTTTGATGAGTCTATTATTGAGTACAGATCACCAGATGAAAAGCAGACAGACAATCAGGTGACAACCAGAAGGATGAATGATTTATTACTGGAAGATATTCTTATCTGGAATTCAAAGAGTGAAGATGAAGAAGTTATCACTCAACCTGTTGCTGAGGAGATCATACAGCAAGGGGGAATATCACTACCCAATCTGGATGAGAACAGATCATCAACAGAAGAAAATGATACAATTACTACAAATGATGATCAACATCCAGAAGAAAGTCCAGATGAGAATCCATTTCATGCTATATCAATAGCACACCCTGAATTTGAGGAACCAACAGATCAACCTGATCCTGAGTTATCTGATGAAGAAATGACCAGGAGAAGAAGATGGATACAAGATCATCCACCAGAACAGATCGTTGGGAACCCATCAGATCGTGTGAAAACTAGAAGAATGCATGGAGAAAGTGCATTGTTGAGCTGTTACCTCTCTCGCATGGAGCCATCTGATGCTTATGAAGCACTTCAAGATGCAGATTGGATAACAGCAATGCAAGAAGAACTCAATGAGTTCAAAAGAAATGAAGTCTGGTATCTCGTGGACAGACCCAAACACCAAGGGGTAATAGGTGTAAAATGGGTGTTCAAAAACAAACGGGATGAGAATGGTGAAGTAGTCAGAAACAAAGCCAGATTAGTAGCTAAAGGCTATAATCAACAAGAAGGCATTGATTTTGATGAAACATTCTCTCCAGTAGCCAGATTAGAAGCCATAAGGCTATTTCTAGCATATGCTGCTCACAAACGGTTCAAGGTATACCAGATGGATGTCAAAAGTGCCTTCCTCAATGGTATTCTTGAAGAAGAAGTATATGTGGAACAGCCACCTGGATTTGAAGAAGCAGATCAAGATCAGAAAGTATACAGACTGGCTAAGGCAGTCTATGGTCTAAAACAAGCCCCCAGAGCTTGGTATGAGACCTTATCATCTTTCCTACTAGAATCTGGATTTAGAAGAGGATCTGTTGACAAGACTTTGTTCATCATCAAAGTCAAAGAAAACATTCTCTTAGTTCAGATCTATGTAGATGATATTATCTTTGGATCTCAATCTACCTATCTGTGTGACAAATTTGCTGAACTTATGGAAAATAAGTATCAAATGTCCATGATGGGAGAAATGAGTTTCTTTTTAGGTTTGCAGGTCAAGCAGCTACCAGATGGTATCTTTATTAATCAGACAAAATACATCAAACGATCTGCTGATCAAGTTTGGATTAAAAGACAGTAATCCAGTGAAAATCCCAATGCAGACCAATGGGAAAATCGGTCCAGATCCCGAAGGAAAACCAGCTAATGTTACACAATACAGAGGGATCATAGGATCACTACTCTACCTAACTGCAAGTCGACCGGACATTACCTTTGCAGTAGGTGTATGTGCAAGATATCAAGCAAATCCCAAAGAGTCTCACATGGAAGCAGCTAAAACGATACTAAGATATCTTAAGGGAACAGCCCATATAGGATTATGGTATCCATGTGAAGACAATCTTGAGCTAACTGGATACACTGACTCAGATTACGCTGGATGCAAACTAGACAGAAAGTCAACATCTGGTACATGTCAGTTTCTGGGAAATAAACTGATTTCATGGTTCTCAAAGAAACAGACATCGGTTGCCACTTCAACTACAGAAGCAGAATATATGGCAGCTGGAAGTTGTTGTGCACAAATACTGTGGTTAAGACAACAGCTCAAAGACTATGAGATTGATGTCATGGAAATTCCAATTTTCTGTGACAGCTCAAGTGCTATAGCAATCACACAGAACCCAGTATTACACACCAGATGCAAACATGTTGATGTGAGACATCACTTTATAAGAGATCATGTTGAAAGAAAACATGTACAGATTGAGAAAATACACACTGAAGTTCAGAGAGCAGACATTCTCACCAAGGCATTACCAGAAGAAAGATTTAAGATGCTTTGTGGAAAACTTGGACTTTTAAATCTTGAAGATAGGACCAGATTGATCTGAACCAGATCAAATTCAATATTCCAACAGGGAATCAAAACCAGATCATCATGGTGCAGATTGATAAACTCCAGCTTATTTGCAAAATCTAACAGGGAACTACCACCAGATCACTAAGTATATGTAAACAACAGATTGATCATAATTCCAACTGGGAATTCATTAAAGGAGTCAACCAGATCGATAGTCATCACCATAAATGAGATTGACCTCAACCAGATTACCTAATGCCACGTGGATATGGAATTAATGTTTCTATTAAATATTATATTACTTGGTTAAGGGGGAAAGGTCAACTATATACGGCGACTTAATATATATATTCTGACATTAGATTTCAAAAATCTTCTATTTTTGATGATTACATGCAGTAATTGGGAGACGTGATCGAGAAAATATCTACCAAATCAAGAAAAAGAGAGATAAAAGATTGCATCAAAATTACGCACCATTTCATAACCGTTCGATCATAGCGCGTGCATCACACGGTAAAGAGAGGTGACTATGGGTTGAAAACCTAGTACATGGATAGGCGGGAAAGCTGAAAAAGGGAAGGATTTCTGAATATTTTATTACCTTACTTATCTTCTCTTCCGCGTATATAGATTGATAAGGCGTTTCGTGTATCACTCACACATCCATATTTCTCGAAACACTTAGCAAATTTTCTGCCTTCCAAAATTCTCTCTTCCTTCGCAAAACTCTGTCCTTTAGCAAAAATGGCACCAAAATCATCTGTTTTTCTGGAACAAGCAAACTTTCTGAAACCTTATATTCATCAAGACCTTTTTGCGGTTCTTGACACCTTCGGGTTTCATAAACTGGAAAAGGCATTCGATCTTGTTCGTCAGTGCAAAGGTTTCTCATTTTGTTATACTCTGCTTCTTTATGAAATGCTGTTACTCTGTTTTTATTCCCTTGTGTGTGATCTCTGTAAATATTATAGAACTGCATAAACTGCTTTTGTGGAACTTATACTTCACTGATGGAAGGATAGTGCTCACATATATACTACTATGTTCTATGTAGGTTTCTGCAATATTATTACCTCACACCCTGTGCACTTCCTACCCAAGGATGTTGCAGCCTTTTATCTCTCATGGCAAGGAGAGAGAGGTGGAGATGAGGCCACCATCAGGGTGAGCAAAGGGAATACTGTCAGCAACACTCCCTACAATGTCATTAACCTCATCAACGCAGCCTATAAAGTAAAGGATGAGGGATTGGAACTGGGAGAAATAACTGCAGAACAGCTGCAAGAAGCGGTAGAGATGGTGATGATTGTTCCCATCCATTACACAAACAAAATGTTTGTTCGCTCACTTCTCGCACCAGAATTCAGGATTCTGTTTGAATTCGTACAGCGAATTTTCCTTAACCACAACGGGTCTTACGACCAGGTGACTCCTGAGAAGTTCAGGATATTGGCAGCAGTTGTCCTTAATCTACCAGTGAACTGGAGTAGGATCTTATACGATCTCTTGGCAAAGGAGGCCAAGATGATCTTATTGGTGAAAGGTAGCTCCCCAGGCATCGAAGTCAAGAGAAGCAGCCTGAGACATTCCACAAAGATCAGCTATAAGCTGGAATCATTCTTTCCTCACCACCAATGGGATACAGCAGTTGAGTTCAACACGAAACAACACTTTCCCAAGGACCAGCATCAGATAGAAATGTAAATGGGCATTTCAGCAAATCTGATTGCTCGAGTTAAAGACTCTGTCATCTTCAATGCTCTGATGGAGATGGGTAACTCAAATCCCATCTGGATCCCTCCATCTGGTCCAGTAACTCAATCCACAAAATCGAAGGTCACTAAGGAGAAACCATCCGAGAGAACCCCCTCCAAGAGAGTGACCAGGAGGGCCAGTTCTGTTGAAACAGACACCTCTACAGCAGCTCAGCCTAAACCAAAACGCAGACGGCTTCACAAACTGACCGTCGAACCTCAGACTGAAGCACCTGCTGCTGCAGAAGCTGCTATCCCTCAACAGGAGGTGGAGGCGGAAGAAGTTGTCGTGCTGGTTGGTGAACCAGAAGATGTGGAACCTCTGTCATCAGTACATCCAGACCAATCCAAAGACTTTTCACCAGCTCAAACGATCAGCTCATCTTCTGCTGAGCCTCTAGAACAAATCAATGAAGAAGATGAAGAAGCAATTGAATCTTCAGATGAAGATGTGGAGAATAAAACAGCTCAGTCTGTGGTTAAAATGATTGAGACAGAAGCAGACAGGGCTGTCCTCAACATATTCCCAGGCATTCAGCTCACACCAGAGAGCTATGATGCAGCAAAAAGGGTCAAATTGCTGCTGCTGATCAAAGACAAGGAGTTCTATGTTTTAGATGCACTCCTTAAAATCAGAACAATTGACCAGCTCAAGGCAGAAGAAGCCAAACTGTTAAACATTTTCGAAGTTTCATCAGTTGCTGAACTCAGAGAAAGCTACTCACAATCAATCCTCGCAATAGCTCAGCTCGAAGCTCAGAAGCTACAGATCAATCTGAGAGAAGTATATGCGAAGGCTGGAAAGCTAGATTTTTATGACAGTGTAGTTGCTGAAGAAGATGTTGAGACTGCTCCATCTGTTGTTCTCCAACAGGGTGCAGAAATAGCAGAACCTGCACCAGACCAGGTCATGACTGACACTGGTGTGCAGATCACTACCACACCTGCACCAACTGAGAAAGAACCAGAAAAGGAAGAACCCCTTGGAAGATATATTGATGGACCAGCATCAATCACTATCTAATATTCAAATCAGAGATCTTATTTCCAAGAAGGTGGATCAGTACATGTATGGAACGCTGACCACAGTCCAAGATGAAGCCACACGCATACTCACAGAATTCAACGACCACCTACAAACTCAGGTCAGTCGGGTCGACTCTGATCTGAGGTGAATCTGCCGACTGAAGATTGAAGAGATCAGCAAGAAACTAGATGATGATCGGGCTGCTCCTGATGAGAGGAAAGCACAGATTGATCAAAATCTGTTTTCAACTGAATTCAAAGTGAAGGAGATGTACAAAATCATCAGTGCCTTTGCAGCCAAAGAAAAAGACATGGTACACGCCATAGTCAAGGAGCAGACTGATGGTCTCACAGCAGACATCGTCAAAGAAGCTAATTCATACACCAGATCACTCCTCAGGCAGTTTGAATCTGATGGCAAAGCCTTTGTCGAAAGGAAGTTACATGATCTGCAATACCCCACATCAGCTCTGATCAAGTCTTATTTTGATGAAACTGCTGACATCAAGGGAGATCAGGAAGAGATCAAAGCTGATCTGGTCAACTCAAAAGCCTCTCTTCAGAAACAGATCAATGATTCCAACCTCAACATCACCTCGCTGCTGTCTAGCAGATTTGAATCTGACAAGGAGGTCGCAGAGCTGAAGAACGAGGTCACCTCCCTCAAGACATTCATTCAATCATTTATTGATGATGTCGAAAAGGGGGAAGGGATTGGGAAGAAAAAGCTATCATCTGCTGCGCAGGAGAAGAAGAAAGAGAAAGCAGCACAAGAGAAACAGAAGAGCTTGTCTGGATCTGGTGCATCAACTGCAAAGAAACCAGCCAGCTCTCCTTCCTTCCAAGCACAGAAAACCTTCACTCCAAGCAGCTCATCCCAACCACCCAAGAAAAAGAAAAGAGCTGGATCCAGTTGGTTCTCATCTGCTCCCATTCGCAAATCTTTGACAAAACAGGGAGAGACCAACTGGGTCCCAGATCATCTGAAGGAGGGATTTGAAGGGCTGAAGTATGGATTCATCATGTGCCGTTATTTCCTCAAAGAACCTCTCTACTGTGAGGGGACACCTAATGAAGCCTTCGACCTGTATATGGATCGAAATGATGCAAGGGATCTGGTGGAGGAGATCAGAGCAGCATCTGCCAAAGCCCAGATCACTATAACTGCTCCTGAGAAGGAATTCAGAACCTGCCCTACCATCCCTGGGACAGACCTTCCAGACAAGACTTTTCTGCTAAACTTCATAAATCAACTAGCAGAAAACAGAGGGTATAAGGTGGATGCTGAAGACCCTGACTACATAAGGGTAAGAGAAGGGGTGTACGAAAGTGTTGGGAACCCCATAAAATATTCTGAGTTTTGATGATGCTCTTACAAAACACACTTGGTATTATACATGTTCTGTACCTTTTTCTTTTGTTTCAGCAAACCAGATAGTCGAAGCTCGTTCAACCAGAAAGATAGAAATTGTCTCGGTCAGAATCTCAAAACCAGCAAGACACAGACAGAAGGCTAAACCAGAGAA
>JAPKLX010004023.1:0-10404 GCA_026898415.1 Leonotis leonurus
GTCATGTTCCCGGCTTTACTAGAATTAGTAAGAAGCGGGCGTGACAGTAACACAGTCGGATCCTTTGTAGAATAAAGTTTACGGCCTAGATAGACTTGGATAGTCTAGTCGGTAAAGGATGCGGTATCTTTCGATGCGAGAACTGACCTTAGCTGGAAAAATGATATTGATATGTATATATTGTCAGACATGCTTGCACACACGCTCGCGCGCGCGCACACACACACCCACCCACACACACACACACACACATATATATATATATATTGCGTGGTTTCACATTGAGATAAGTTTTTCGTGTTGTTGCTAATAATGAGGTCTCGAAAATTATTTATTTCTTAATCTGTGATGATGACATTATTATACACAACAAATTATGCACTGCTTTGATTCATTTGCACTTGCGGATTTTTTGCAACCCTATACAGTGATATTTTGGATAATGATAGTTGGTTTAGCGAGAAGTACTTGATTGTTATCGCATGGAATCGCGTCTTAGTAAACCCCGAGTTGATTTAATCCCAGTGAGGCTTTCAAAGAGGTTTATTATATGAGAAACCCGGTCGGTTGAACTTTATTCCATATATAATAATTAAAGTTTTAACTGGATCACTTATGAATAGATATATTAATTAATTTTGAGTTGTGATCAAACTCAATTAATTAATGTATTTAAGAAATTTTAAACACGACAAATAATTAATAATAATAGGAGGGTTACATCTGTAATTTGACTTGGTTCCGGATAGTTCAATATAAAGTCAAATATTATATTTCATAGAAAAAATAATTGAATCAAATTAACTTAGTCAATCAAATAATTAAAATCAAGGTTTGAACGAGTCAATTAATTGGATATAATTAATTGAGTCAAATTGACTTTGTTATTAATTAAAATTAAGAATTTGACTTTGTCAAATTAGTTGGATAATGAAATATTAGAGATAAGGTTGAAATTGGTCTTATATTGAAAGGTTTAGACCCATTCTCATTTAAAATTTTGACCTAGCCCTAAATTACACCTATAAATAGGGGGAGGGGTAGCCGAAAATAACACACTTCATCACAGTAATTTCGGCCACCACAGTGTTTTCAAACACTAAAACTTTCAAAAATTATAGGTATTCAAATCCCTAATTTTTGTTCCTAATTTGCAAAGGAAGAGTTATTAAATTTATTTTGCAGATTTAATTTTTTTCTTTATACGGTATATGCCTATTAGAATTGCATGTTTTATTTAAATTATTAGACATGTGGATCCCGCGAATTGCGAGTCACTCATACATGTTCCTTCATTATGGACATAAACCTAGCGGTCCATGATGTTATGTGAGCGGTACGAGAGATTTTAATTAAAAAAATATAATAATTTTTTTATAAGTTGCAATTAATAACGAATGATATTTTGATTAATTTTGTAAGTTTAAATGCGTAATAAAATAATGGATGAAGAAATTCGTGTATGTGAATGTGAGATATGGAAGATTTTAGGATGATTGTTGCTATAAGTGTTTAGCCTATTTTTGATATCGTTTCTCTCGTATTTTGGATCTTTAATGTCTTACTTTTAATTGTTTCTCATCCTTTTTGTTCCATTTTATCCTCTCGTTACCATATTTCATATTGCAGGTCAAGAGGCAAGACAAAATAGAAGTTCTTAAGCATCAAGAAGAGAAACGAGGGCCGAAATACAAAAAGTTTGGAATCTAGCAGCGCGCTAATGTAGCAGTCGCTAGCCCCTAGCGGCTGCTTGCCCTCCAAGGGAGAAACCAGACATAACGCATAGCTAGCGACCGCTGGGTCCTAGCGGCGACTAGCCCACTCACCTGCCTCTCCCCAAATCGCTGGGCTAGCGCTCACTACACCCTAGTGACCACTAGCCCCAGCGATTTTCACACTCAGGCAGAGCTCGGAGGTAGCGACCCCCTAGTGATCGCTAGCAAGACAAAGTTTCCCACTATTTTAAATCCTAAGCGTGATTTTTCGAAAGATTAGTTCATTTTAGGGTTTGAGAACAAGTAGAGCAAGAGAGAAAACACTCCTAGACAGTTTATTTGATTCTTCTTTATGCTTTAGCGTTTTCATTGTGGATTTCGACTTCGATTATACCCGAAGACTATTTCAATTTATTTCATCGTTCGTTGTTTTTACATTTTGAGTTCTTATTGGTTTTCAATGTAATGTCCCGCTATTCTACTAGTAGTTATTATGTATTGAAAAACAGGATAAGAAAATTGCGTTATAAAAATTTAAAATATCGATTAGCTAATCGATATTAGTAGTTATTATTCATGCATATTATAATCATTAGAATAATGATAGATATTATGTGAGTTCGTTTTGAATAAGGTTATTCAAAAAGATGAAACTAATTAATTCTTGCGTTGCATAATTGGTTTTAGTTCGATATGGTAATTAAAAGCTTATACAATTCAAGACTAAAGTTTTAAGAATATTGATACCTTAATGAGATACTAATTATTCACCTAGAAGATGCTATAACAAAGTAGTAGTTTAGTTATATACTATAGAGTTGTATATTACTTGACATTGATAAAGTGATGATGCATGAAAAGAATTATGGAATTATTTATATTAATTAATTAATTAAAATTATTACGAAGTAAAGATTAATGCTTAAAGAATTATTGTATACTGATGATATGATAATTATATACTTAAGTTTGTATATAATTAGTTAGTAGCATGCTAACTATTGATACTATGTAGAATTGTATATTATTTGTATTAATGAAACAAGATATATAGTAAAATAGTATTTAGTTCTTTAGATAATTAAATGAGCAAGTAAATAACTAAATAGAGTTTTTACAAAAAGAAGTAATAATAATAAAACATATAAATAAAACAAATAAACAGGCATCCATTCATATAATATATCGAGAACTGCTAAATGAATGAGAAGACCAAATCTGCCATGCAGATTAGATTCATAAATTTATATGGGAAAAGATCACATATAATATAATAAATATATCTACAACTTTCTATTACACCACAAATAAATAAATAAAAATAAATAAATATACAAGGTTGAAGAAATAGAAGAAAAACAGATTTAATAAAAGCAAGATGATGTGAGAGCAGCATGGCTACATGTCGAGGAAGACAGCTCTTGCACTCTTCCTACTCCACCACAATCTACCTCCTATACACCGCTCACCCTGGGAGTACCAAGATGTACAGAGATCTTAAAAGAAATTTTTGGTGGGCTGGAATGAAGAAGGATGTGGCGATGTTCGTTAAACGATGTCTAGCATGTCAACAAGTCAAAGCTATACATCAACGACCATCTAGATTGCTGCAACCATTACCAATTCCGAAATGGAAGTGGGAACATGTCAACATGGACTTTGTGGTAAGTTTTCCGAAATCAACAAAAGGGAACACTGCTATTTGGGTAGTGGTCGATCGTTTAACCAAGTCAGTACATTTCTTGCCAATTAGAATGACTTTTGATCTGGATAAACTAGCCAAGATTTATGTCAAGGAGATTGTACGTCTTCATGGCGTACCTATGTCAATCACATCGGATCGAGACATGAGATTTACATCTAAGTTCTGGAAAAGTTTACAAGAGGCAATGGGAACAAGGTTAAATTTTAGTACCGCATTTCACCCACAAACTGATGGACAGTCGGAACGAACTATACAAATATTAGAAGATATGCTGCGAGCAGTAGTGGCAGACAGAGGTGGGAGCTGGGAAGAAATTCTTCCTTTGATCGAGTTTGCCTATAACAATAGTTATTAGGCAACAATAAGAATGGCACCTTACGAGGCTCTCTATGGAAGAAAATGTCGATCACCACTTTACTGGGATGAAGTAGGCGAGAGACAATTGTTGGGACCCGAAATGGTACAACAAACAGTTGAGATAATTGCCCAAATCCGACAAAGAATCAAAGAAGCCCAGGATAGGCAAAAGTCCTATTCGGATAAGCGCCGAACAGATTTACAGTTTATGGTCGGGGATCGGGTATTCCTAAAAGTTTCACCTACTCGAGGAGTAGTACGTTTCGAAAAAAGGGGAAAGCTAAGTCCAACGTATATAGGACTTTTTGAAATCCTAGAAAGGATAGACCCTGTTGCCTATAAGTTGGTACTGCCACCAAGTATTGGAGATGTTCATAACGTCTTCCATGTTTTCCAACTTCGAAAGTACGTCTTCGATCCGAAGCATGTCATAACATATGATCAGGTAGTCCTTGCTGAGGACTTAACTTATGAGGAAAAGCCAATATCGATATTGGATAGAAAGGTCAAAGTATTAAGGAATAAAGAAATTTCTCTCGTAAAATTTCTATGGAACCATCATGGGCATGATGAGACTACATGGGAATGGAACCATCATGGGCATGATGAGACTACATGGGAAATGGAGGATAAATTCAGGAATCAGTATCCTGATTTATTCTCTCAGGTAACATGACATTTTGAGGACGAAATTTTTTTAAGGGGAGAGGGATGTAATATCCCGCTAATTTCTAAATTATAATTTTAAGTGTTCTAACTATTAAGGGTTCTAGGAATGATGAAATAAGAATTTTAGGAAAAATCTAGAGCCTATTAGGACATACCATGTTAATTTGGCAGAACGGCAAATCTTTTTAAAAAGATTTATTTAAAAATGAGCTTTTCATGCATAAGTCGAAAGTATATACATATTATACTCCTTGCATAGAGTTTTTCAAAAGAAAATTATTGGCACTAGGTTTACCCAAAAAGGAGTTCGTATGCAACCGCTACGAATTTTTAAAGTTTAAGCACGTCGTAAAAAAAATAGTTTTTTCATGCATGACCGAAACTATATCAATATTATAGTCATTGTGTAGAGTATGAAGAAAGGGAGATGTTGACATTAGGTTTGCCCGAAAAGGAAGTCGTGTGCAGAAGTTACGACGTTTTAAGGTTAAAGCATTAATAATAATATAATAATAATAAAATATAATAAAAATAATTAAAAAAATCAAAAACTTACCTATAAAAAGGGAAGAGACGGCCAGAGCAATTTGCGCATTTCCTCGTAAGCAACTCTGCTTCATTCTCCTTCTCTCTTTTTCTCCTTTTATTTTCTTCTTCTTTCTGCCATTTTCGAGTATTGAGGTTCTGCGAGTTTGAGAATCAAGGATTAGTTCAGGTCAAGGTACGTCAGGGTATGGTCGAAGGTATGCATGGAGCTTGACAAAGGTGGCTTAGCCGCCATCGAGTCTTTGCCGCTATCGTTCCGATACCGTTATCTTCATTCTTTCTCCTCCGTTCTCTTCTTCATTCATATTCCTGTTCGTGACTATCGGTCTATCAAACGGCTAAGGTCCCTTAAGGTTTTGAGTTTTTGACCATAAGATCCATTATTCTGCCGGATTGAATTTTAGATTTGGATCCTGGTTAGGATCGGCATGTCATGATTTATTGCATTATTTAATGTTTTTCTAAAGGGAAAATATTCATGGTCAATCATTTTTCGATAAAATTTATAGTGCATGTAGAGAAAAAAATATAGGATTTTCTGAAAGAGATTTCATTAATTTTCATCGGTCCAATTTTCATAGATCTGAAAAAGACTACGAATCTTCTTGATTAAGTTTCGAGATAAAGTTGCATATTTTAAAAAATTTTATACATATTCCTATAGGGAATAATGTCCGGAGTATTTTTGCCTTCTTGGCCAAAATCATTTGAAAGTCCGGGTGCTGCCAAATTAATTTATTACGTGATAAAAAGAATAATATTCAGCCTAAAAATTTAGCACTACTTATCTATGGTTCCTTTTTGGAAATTAAAGCCAAAATATATTCCCTATGACTAACAGATACCTAGCACTGAAATTTGAGCTCATAAGGATTTACGGTTTTCCCGTAATCAAGGAATATCATCGGTGAAAGGTTGGGGATATATACGTATTTTGAGTTATTAAGCTCTTTTCTCTAAATGAAAAATGCATAGATCTCTATTAAAATGTTTTCACGAAGGTATCGACTGTTTTGTGCTCTTATCGACCGCCGGGGGTTCTTATTCGGCCTAACACATTGATTTAAGGACTGTGATCACTTAGTCTCTACTGCGGTGGGTTGATCACCATCGCGTTTTGACTCATGCTATGTTAGGGTGTACGGTTCACCGAGCCCTATTTGACTGAATGTTTATGATCCGTCGGTGGTAAAAGGCCCGGTACATAATCTATATAAGAGTAACGTCATGCCGGGTCATGTTTAATTTATGCACAAATGTTTTGCTTACTTAGAAGTTATTTTTGTTTTAAAACCTTCTAAGGTAAGTATACTGAACAGAGACTATATTTTTCGTTTTATGAAAAACCCAACTGAGTGCACTAGTACTCACCCCACGTTTTACAAATTTTTTCACAGGCTAAGGAAGCAGCATGATGTGTGTGGCTGTCACGCCCCGTCCCTGGCCCTCCCCGGCAGAGTCCGGGCGCGCGACTAATGGAATAATAAATAATGGATAAAGTGGAATACTGAAAGCTTTGACTGAAACGAAGGATCATTCGATAACTGAGTTCAGTTCAACCGAAGATTTAATTTACGTAATCGGCACCTACGCCAGAACATACTGATGAAACTTCTCGCAGTGGAATAAGGATCGACTTATTTCTACGTGTATGAAGACACGTAGACACCCAAGACTTAATAAAAGACCGACAAGCCCTTCATAGTATCTCCCATCATCACGTCTCAACCTGCACATTTATAAATACATGCAGGGCTGAGTACAAACGTACTCAGTAGGCACATGCCAAAATCACACACATACATATATAATTGTCAATGCCGTAAGAGTGACACGTAGGGATTTTGTCTTTAAAAGCACCTACGTTCACTAAATCCTTTTTTGTGAAAACTGATATTTGACTGCGCAGTCTAAGTTCTTTAGTATCCTGCCATATCTGCACTTTTAATGGTACCGAGAAGGTGGCCACCTTATACGGACACTGAACCGGTCGACATCTTCAACGACTCACGGTCCCTTAACCGGCCAAGCCTTAACGATGACTCACGGTTAATTACTTGTGTACACTAGTTCGAGTGGGGATGCTTACCCACTGGAACCCGAATTCGATTTCATTTATTTAGATCCTTTAACCAGGAATCTTTCAGATAGGCTTCATACAAAACATAAATCATTTCGGCAAGACAATAATTTGAAACATATTTCTCCAGTTGAAATCCTTTCGAAAACAACAAAAATAGCATACGGGCACACATAATTTTCTTTGTAATAGAAACCCTACACTAGATGCATAGGGTAGAAAAGCCTACTTGGATAGCTTCGGTTTGCACTTGCTTTGGTCTCGCAACGCGAGGTAGATCTCTCGTAAGAACCTTTAGAAAGTCTCGTATAAGTTAAAATGCCCTTAGTGCATTTGAAATATTTAATCGTAAGAATATATTATTCTCGGTTCTTGTTTCGACATGTTAATTGAGATATTGATACTTCAGATCAATATTATTTATAAGGAGTTGACTCCTCGATTCAATTACTCCGGTAATTGCCTTTAATTGCAATAAGTGTGTTAACACTTAATGAAATAATTAATTCTTGATAATTAATTATTCATTTAAGTTCTAATTATTTAATCCTTTAAAACCTCAAATATTAATTCCTTAAATCAATCCTTAATAAAATTAGAGACATTAATTCTCTTAATTTAGATCCCAATTACTAATAAATTGGATCTTCTTGATTTAATATTTAGGCTTTAATTATCTAAATTAATAGCTCTAAATATTAATACTAAATGTATATATATATTTTACTATCTCTTCTTCCATTATTAGCATCACTAATCGATGTGGTTCAACCTTAATTAAAATGATAAGCTCCATTTAATTAAGTCTTAACTTATTACAATGTTTAAACTAGTTCATTAAATTAATTAAGTGAGCTTACTAATTAATTTAATTAGTTTAAGTATTAATTATCTTAAGATTAATAATTGGGCCCGTTCTAATTATTTTCTGCCCACTACAAATTATTTCGGCCCATTAGTATTAAATAATTCGGCCCAATTCTATTTACTAAAAGCCCATAGCTCTAAATTTTTATTAGCCCAATAAGATCAATTCTGTTGGCCCAAACCATTAAATTCCCAACCCATCATTCTTTATTTTTGGCCCACGACCCGGCCCAAAACCCAGCCCATTTCTAGAAAACCGTAATTCATTCCTAACCCTAATTCACTCTTCTCATTCTTCCCCAGACACAACACAACACACGCCT
Organism: Leonotis leonurus; assembly: GCA_026898415.1. Lineage (NCBI taxonomy): Eukaryota > Viridiplantae > Streptophyta > Magnoliopsida > Lamiales > Lamiaceae > Leonotis > Leonotis leonurus. The sequence continues at coordinate 8,263 of JAPKLX010004023.1, forward strand.
CTCTTCTCCCTCTCGCTACTCTCTGTTTCTCCCTTCCAGTCTCTTTCTCTACTCTCCATCTACTCACTCGATCTGTTTCTGTTTCAAGCTCTCCCTCTCTCTCAATCTCCCTTAGATTTCTCCCTCTCTCGTTCTCTCTCCTATCTCTCTTCTTCTCACTCTCTGTTTCTATCTTCCTCTCTCTCGCCTTCTATGCTTTCTGAATTTCTAGGTTTACTGGAGGAAACAAAGCCTCCCTCCAGAGTGTTCGATTTCTAATTTTCTAGAAGGTAAAGTGCTGGTTTTGCTTCTATTAAATTTTCTGTTTCGAATTTTAAAACCCTAAATTTTATTTCTGCATGTTGAAATCTTGTTGGATTTTTAGATGATTAAGCTTTCCAAGCTCCATTTCTGAAAGTTGCACATAAATTTTTCTAAACTTCTATTTGCTAATCTCCTTCTTTTCTTGATTTTATTTTCTGCAGAAACTTACTGGTTCAAGTTTGGCTAGGGTGGGGTCAATTCTTAACTCGATGGAGTTCGAAGCCAGGGTGCCCCAAGTGTATTTGGCTGTGGAGCAGTTTTCTGTTCCTTTGCAGATAAGCTCCTTCTTCTATACATGTTAAATTCTTGGTTGAAGTCCTTCGTATTTTACTGTGTAATTACGTTGATTTTCTATAATCTTTGAAGCATGACTAGTATTTGTTTAGATTCAGAGTTCTGTATGACAAGTTTCTAATTTCATATTTTGTGTTTTGAGAAGATGAATATGTGTTTTGTGGTTCAAATCTTCAGTTCAGAAAATGGAAACACAAAAATTCTGTTTCGAAATTTAGTTGGATTTCAGTTCATTTCCTATAATTATCCCTATTGAAAGTTACTATCGGAGTAGTGTTGGTCCCGAAAGAGCAAGGTTTGGTGTATGGGGGGGGGGGAATACACCAATTACAAACTTTCCAGTTTACTTGACAGTTTATAGAGAGTTCAAGCTATTCTATATAAGAAATTGCTCGGCAGTGACTAAATAGATCGATATACAGATCAATGGCAGATTTAGTCCAAACAGATTACTCTCTTAGTGAAAACACTTAGTTGATAATAAAAGTGATCTTATTACTTTCTGAGTGTAGAGTGAGTGCGGAATAATGGTGGATTAATGATTGCTCTTGTTCAGAAAACCTTATGTATTAACCAGAATGATTAAGGAGATTGATTGAGATGCAGATGGATGATAGTGTAGAGAGTTAGAATAATAAACAACGGAAATTAAATATGCAGAATTATAAAGCACACGGTTGTTTAACGTGGTTCGGGAAATCCCTACGTCCACGATCTGGTCAAACCTAGACCAGATTATCCACTACTAGGATACTCTGCTTCTTTATACTCGTGGAGAACGAGTCACAAGTATCAATCAAAACTAGAATGATACTTATGCACGAATGAAGGGTCGTGTCCCTTTACAACAGATTACCTCTACGTTACCACTAGAAGACTACTAGCTAGCAGGGTGATCTTCTTTCTCTCGATAAGACAGACTTGAATCGAGGTGGTTGGTGTGATGTTGAATCACAGAGTGTTGAAGCTCTTAAGTCTGGAATGCAGAGTGCTTGAAGGTATAACAACAGTATAGCTCGCGTGTGTGTTCTCTCTGTTTCAAGATTTTGACTTCAACTATATAGGCATTGAATTTGAAATTCTAGCCGTTGTTGATTGGCGTGAGATAGATGGTATATCATATCTGTTCTTGCCATATAAGAAAGGTTGACTCAATCTTTGATTTATGGAAAGCAGATTGCTAACGGTCTCTTTCCTTATATGTGTTAACCGAAGATCTTCTTTCCAATCCCAGTTGGATGGACTTTGGTCTTTGACGTGGCAAGTGTATATGATATGTAGGATGATGTCAGCTGATGGATTGATGACTCAATCGTTCTGGTTCCTCGCTGTAGGCATCGATCTGGTCATCGATCTGGTCGCTGTCTGTTACAGCAGATTGATAAAGCTTTGACTTCATCCTATTCTAAGTTGAGATTGACTTCTATAGGAATATTTCCTTTACACTTTAAGTCATCTCCTAATCTGTTCCATAGTAGAATCCACCTTATCTCTAGTGATCTGTTTTTACACGAGAACAGATTAAATTCTAAACAAGTTAAGTGT
>JAPKLX010003194.1:0-11477 GCA_026898415.1 Leonotis leonurus
TGTATATTGTCTCGCTGTTCTTCGTAGACAAGTTGTATGTTGTCTCGATGTTCTTCGTAGACTAGTTGTATATTGTCTCGCTGTTCTCGTGGCCTCTAGCTGTTTACTTTGTCTCGCTGTTCTTGACGATCTGTTGTAGTGCAGTTCGTTGTTGTCTCCTTCTTCAAGACTTCCCTATACAGCTAGATGGTTGAACTATTGTCAATCTGTACTATTTAAATTTGTAGCTGTCATGAATGCTAGGATAAGAAATAGATCACTATAACTAAGTTTGAAAATTCAAACTTCCTTTTACAATCTTGATCTTGTAAAATCTAATCGAGAAGAAATCTTAAACCAACATAAGGCAGAGGACAGCGAACTATTAAACTGTGAATAGATCAAAACAGCGATCTGTTTCCAAGTTTAACTTTGCCATCATTACAATGAGTTTAGCCCTTAAGAAGAGGTAATTGATGAGTCCATGAAAGCTCAACAAGAATAATACAGATAGGAAAATTATCACAATTTGCTTCTTTTAAATACAAGCTGTTCCTTAATAGATAACATCAATTCATTGATTTAAGATTTCATATTTTAACTAAGTGTTGTTTCGAATAACATTATCAAAACCAATATAACATTGTAGGGTTCCCAACAATTTTCCCCTTGTTGATGATGTCGAAACCAACACTTTACTATTTTTAACCAAGTGTGATAAAAGCAGTTAGATGATTATGCAATAATATTAAAACATTAGACAACACATAAAATATTGCCTGGACAACTAGATATTGTCATTAGGTTGTTTTTGGATCAAAAGATGTTTATCATTTTCATTCACTTACAAAGGACAGCGAACTGTTCAATTACAAAGTGAAGATTTTCAACAAGGACAACGAAATGTTCAATTACAAAGTGAAGGAAAAATAAGCATCATTGTTGCGGAGCTTGGCTTTGATCTGCTGTATGTTTCCTTGATTGTTCTGCCATTCGAGCTCTCCTTGCTTCAACCATCTCTCTCCTTCTCAACTCCGAGGGAACACCAAAACTGGCATATATGCCATTGAATACCCGTCTATAGTCTTTGTTGTTGAGGTCAATCGGGTATCCCATGGCTTTTGCAGAATGATTAATATGGTTGAGTATAGCAGTGTGATCCACTTCTGTTGTTCCCTGTATTCTTGGGTAGAGAATTGTAGTCTTCTTTGGAGCGGTGAGATGTTGATTTGTTAGAGCAGATTGTCTGAAGAGATATTCAACGAACGATTGATTTTTGTGTTGTTTGAGAAATGTGTGGAATAGTTCGTCAACATCTCCTCCTTGAAATTTGTCATCCATGAGATAGTAGTGTTGTACTACGAATTCTTTGATCAGTTGATTCCATTTCGCTGCTTTCTTTGCGTGCAACCAGGTAAGATTTTGAGCATCCTTAAGTTGATTTTTTCAAAGAATTTAAACATTGGATTTGTGGGCTCATCCTCACCTTCTTCCGGTGTTTCATCCTTCTCTATTTCCTCCCTTTGTTGTTTCGCTTTTTCAGCAACAAATAATTCGCTAAAGTCAGGATTTTCTACCTGTACTGCTTTATATCCCGCGAGTAACATTTCTTCCGTTAGATCGTCCTCTGAAGCCACTTTCTTTCCTTTCTTTGCAGCTAGAGCATCAGTCTCCTCCTTCATTTTTCTCTCCTTCTCTTCATTTTCTTTTTGTATCTGTCTAGCCTCTGATGCTTGTTTCGGATTCATCTTTGGTTTTCGTTTAGCAGCAGCAGCAGGCTTTTTCTTTTGTGGAGCAGTGGGAGCAGCGGTCTGTCTTTTCTTTACTTCATCCTTTTCGACATCATCAAACTCCTTCGAGATGATGAGCTTAAGAGAGGCAACTTCATCAGTCATATCTTGAAATTTCTTGTCCATTTCCTCCTTGCAGTGTAAAAGAGTAGATATGTTGGCATTGATTTCATTGAATTATTTGGTTGATGAGGTGGCTAGCTTCGTGTAGTCAGAGGACAGTTCGCTGTCTTTGACCTTCATATCAGTGAGAGTTTTGTTGATTTTGTAGATCTCATCTCCTGATGCAAGATCAGCCTCTTCTATCTCCTTTTTCAACAATGGCGCGAGAGCAGAGGGTAGCGAGGAGGAAAGCACAACTGGAACTCTCTTTTCAATCACAGCTGGAATTGTCGTGTTTTCCATGTCTTCTAGCTGTTTCTCCACTTCCTCTTTTACTATGGTTACCATCTTCTTGCCTGCCTCTATCATTTTATTTTCAAATTTGTCAACTTCGCCTTGGAAGTTGGAAAATTTTTCTTCGGTCTCCTTCTTGAATATATCGAACACCCCTCGGTCACTATCCAAGTCTTTGTGAAGAGAAGTGGACAGTTCGATGTTGGCTTTCTCAAAATTTGTTTCTATTCTGCGAATGGCTATCTCAGCTGCATTCCTTACGAAATTTGCCAAGGCAGCAGATCGATCATTGATTCGGACATGGATGAGTTGGCTAATTTACTCCTTCGTTAAAACTGGATCAATAGATTTCATAAGCAAGTCGTCCATAGAAAAGTGCTGATAATCAGCTGGTGCAGTGGCCTGTGTAAAGATTTCTTCAATGACAGCTTCTATTTTTCCTTCCTTATCTTCCTCCATTTGTGCAACTTTAGTCACAGCGTCATCGACCTGTTGAGTCTCAGCTTCTTCCATATGTTCTTCCTTATCTTCTTTCCCTTCCTCCATCTGTTCCACTTCAATTTCAGCTTTGTTCATCTCAACGACAGGGGGCTGTGATGTAGAGGCTTGCTTCATAATTGGAGAACTTTGACCAACAGATTGATCAAGGAAATTTAGAGCCTCGTCAAAGTCTCCGGATGTTAGATCGACAGCGTTGTTGAAGAATACTTGTTCCGTGGAGTAGAATGGGGCAAGATCGATCTTTAGTACAACTGCTTCCTCCTTCATTTTGGTCAATACATAAGTACGGAAGTATTGACGAGCGTCTGGGATATCAAGAAATCCAAAATAGGAAATTAGCTTGTTCTCTTCCACCTTGAGGTCACTTATGGTGAACAATAATAGAATCACTTCCAAGACATAAAATTTGCTATATCGAATGTCGAGATAGACTTGGAATATTTTGGCCATATCAAAAGCGGTGGGAGTGAGCTCAATCCCTGGAAAATTCTTGAGAACAACATCCTTTGCACCTTCTTTCATTTGTTCAAACATTATTTGTGTGCACCCATTAACCTTTCGATCATGTCTTCAGCGGGCTGTTCATGTAAGTTTACCGCTACATCAGCTTCATTGATATCAACAGCTGGTTCTGTAGCCTCCAATTCATCCAACAGCTTGCGAGCCGTTGGTTTGGATTTTTCTTTCACGGCCACCTTCTTAGGTGCCTTCTTCTCAGCCTTCTTTTTCTCCACAGCAGGAGATGATTCCTTTGTGGTTTTTCTTTTCTTCTTCTCAGCAGCGGGCTGTGCTCCCCCAGCTGCTTTGCTCTTTATTGGTTCAGCAGCCGCCTGCGTTGTTGCAGCTTCTCCCACCATCCTCGGTTTCTTGACCGGCATAACCCATTCATCATTTGACTTGCCGACAGCGATCATTGCTTCCCTAATCTTGGCATCTGTCACCTTTACAAAAATCTGTGCTGCAATCCCTAAAGACATCTCAACCTGATGTCTGGATTTTGGTACAATCAATTCCTGGTCGAACTCTATGGCCTTGTGCCATTTGTCTTTGTTATATGCCCCATTAATGATTGTGCTGATTTTGGTGGACAGGCGGAGAGGTCTTTTAACATGGAGATGAGTGCAGTCTCCATCTGTGTTCTGCCTCAGATCTATCTGCCTTTCTTCATCAACAATCAGTTTGAGTAACGACCTGCCCCAATTAATGTTGAGATTTAGCAGAACTGCAGTTAATACTTTATGTTTTATCGGAGTCACCGCGTCAAAGGTTCCTTGGTGACCCAAAAATACTTTTTGAACAAAGTCAAGAAGCATTCTGTACACAGGGAGCATTATTCCCCTTGTTATCGTTTTCCCATCCCATTCCATTTGTTGTGCCACCATCACATTTATGGCTTCGACTATCTCGTCGTGTGAAACATCCTCAATCATTCTTCCTTCATCAACAAGATCGTATGTGTTGAGAATCATATCGATCACTTGTTTTCGTTCCTTCTTCTCCTTGCCAACCGACAGCTCGATTGAGTATTCATCATTATCGTCCTCCAACCAAGAGCAGTAAAAGAGAGCCACTTGGCGAGGCAGATAGAATCGTGGTTCCTTGGTAATGATCTTGTAGAACCCTAAAAAAAATTTACAAGTTTTGGTTAAGTATAGGGCACAGTTGGAAGTTTGTAGCTTGATAAATTGAACAGATCGAATGTTCGATCTGTAGATCAACAGCTCGCTGTTAATGAGTATAGCAAGATAAGACAGCGAGAATATGAATAGAAAGTTATAGCAAAATATGACAGGTTGAATTACAAATCATTAACACAGAATTAACCCTGATTAGTCCAAAACATGCTTGAATTAGGAATTTGTGACTTTATTTCTTAGAAGTTTCATAACACATGAATCAATGAGTTGTGATAGCATCAAATATACATAATCATGCGTGTTAAGTATACAGTTTGATGGATTATGCACCATTATATTGTGAAATAAAGGACATAATCAATATTTATTATAGCATTCATATCTACCAGATATTCATATGTAACCAACGAATATTAAACCCTAGTTCATGCATTTCTAAACATTTTAAGCAACCTAAACAAGCTTCGATTTTTGCAAAGAGATCATCAAGGAGAGAATATCCATGATGATTAAGAACAGTTCTGGGTTCAGGTGTTAGTCTTGCTTCAATCAACTGAAGCATTTTGGAAACGGGAATTGGTGAGGCAGCATGCGATGATGATGAACTGGCTTGAGAATTGGTCATTTTGAAAGGTGAGTTGTAGGGTTTTAGGACAAGGTTTGAGAGTTAAGGTTTTGAATTTTCAAGCTTTTTAACAATGGCGGTTTGAGAAAATATGAGTGTGTAAGAGACGAAGCAGTCAAACTAACATATATATATAGACACATCAACGCGTATGATTAAAAGATGTAAAAGTAATTTAAATCTACGATTGAGATTTCTCCTTGATGAAGTGATTTTGCCGCCTATTCAAGCGATTTAACTTCACACGCCATAGTGTTGTGACGTAGGCGAGTCACATCTCTGCAGTCGCACGAATATCAAAGGCTGCTGCATTTAATGATCTTTCCCTTTTTCTCTCAATTTCTGACACTTTCGACTCTTGGTATTATGTAAATAAATGATATTCAATGTTAATCATTAGTAAAGAATAGCAAGAGAGTGGAGAAATAGTTAAATTCCCCCTTAATAAGTGCTAGACATATCGTTTTGATGTGAAAACAATATGTTCTTCAATAATTTCTCGCTGTTGAGAACAAGCAACATCTAGCTGTTGGTTCGATAATCTCTCGTTGTTGAGAATAAGTAACATCTAGCTGTTGGAATTTTGGTTTACATTCCCCCTTGATTGATGCAACAAACTGTTAATTCAATTTGGAGCAACTATTCTTCAAGATGAGTTGTCTAGTTGCGGAAGTCATCAAACAAGAAGTAAAGTGTTTAATCAACAGATTGAAGAAAGATGATGTAACAACAGATCGTATTTTATCATTTACTATCTGTTGTTTACACTTTTACCATTTTCGAGTTGGTTGATTAGTCCTAGCTTGCCAAAAAGCATTTTGAATATGTCCTCAGCCAATGCCTTTGTTAGAATATCAGCTCGCTGTACATCAGTATGAATCTTCTCTATTTTGATATTCTTTCTTTCCACGTGGTCACGGATAAAATGATGATGAACATCCACATGTTTGCATCGAGTGTGAAGTACTGGATTTTGTGTTATTGCTATGGCGCTCGAGCTGTCACAAAATATTTGAACGGCATCCATCTGTACTTCGTAATCTTTGAGCTGCTGTTTGAGCCATAAAATTTGAGCGGTGCAACTGCCTGCAGCCATGTATTCTGCTTCTGTTGTAGAGGTTGCAACCGAAGTTTGCTTTTGAAAAAACCACGAGATGAGCTTGCTTCCAAGAAATTGACAAGTCCCAGAGGTGGATTTTCTATCAAGCTTGCAACCTGCATAATCAGAATCAGAATAACCAGTTAATACAAAATTATCATAACAAGGATACCATAAGCCTATTTCAATAGTTCCTTCGAGATATCGCAATATTCTTTTGGCTGCTTCCAAGTGGGATTCTCTTGGACTAGCTTGATACCTAGCACAAACACCAACTGCAAAAGTAATATCAGGTCGACTGGCAGTTAGATATAAAAGCGAACCGATAATACCACGATACTGTTTTACATCTATTATTTTCCCAAGTGCATCAGGACCAATCTGTCCATTAGTTTGCATAGGGATTTTTGCTGGTTTGCTGTCTTTAACACCAAATTTTGAGATGAGATCATTGATGTATTTGGATTGGTTGATTAAGATCCCATCAGCAAATTGCTTGACTTGCAGGCCTAGGAAGAAGTTCATTTCTCCCATCATTGACATTTTGTACCTATCCTGCATTAGCTTACTAAATTTGTTGCAAAGGAATTCTGATTTGGATCCAAAAATAATATCATCAACATAAATTTGAACTAAAAGGATATAGTCTTGGACTTTGATGGTGAACAACGTCTTGTCTACTGATCCTCGTTTGAAGCCCGATTGAAGTAAGAAGGTGGACAGTGTTTCATACCAAGCTCGAGGAGCTTGCTTTAGTCCATATACTGCTTTAACCAATCTGTACACTTTGTTTTCATCTTCAACTTCAAACCCAGGTGGTTGTTCCAAGTAGACTTCTTCTTCCAGAATGCCATTTAGAAATGCACTTTTTACATCCATCTGGAATACTTTGAAACGTTGGAAGGCTTCATAAGCAAGAAACAGTCTGATAGCTTCTAGTCGTGCAACGGGTGCGAAGGTTTCATCAAAATCAATTCCTTCTTGTTGACAATATCCCTTGGCGACCAGTCTTGCTTTGTTTCTTACCACTTCTCATGTTTCATCTCTTTTATTCTTGAATATCCATTTTACTCCTATAACGTCTTGATGTCTAGGTCGATCCACCAAGTACCATACATCATTTCTTTTGAATTCATTTAATTCCTCTTGCATGGAATTGATCCAATCTGTACTTTGCAAGGCTTCTGTGATGTCTTTAGGTTCGGTGTGGGCTAGATAGCAGCTTAGTAATGCGCTTTCTCCATGCATGCATCTAGTTTTAACTCCATCTGTTGGGTTCCCAACAATAAGATCAGATGGATGGCTATCTACCCATTTTCTTCGCCTTTTCATTTCTTCTTCAAATATTTCGATTTCTATCTCATCGGGGGGATTCTCAAATTCTGGATGTTCTGTAATAAGATCATCAATGAAATTGTCAGCGTTTAAGTTAATGTTTGATACATTTACCAAGTTTTGAACAGATGGTGGTTGAGTTGGGGGTGGAGCAGATTGAATGTTTTGTTCATCAACAGATTGTTGTGAGCCTTCTTCATGCGAGGTTCCCCCTAGCTGTGATGCTTCATTTGAATTTGTTCCCCCTTGCTGTGGCATTATTTTAGTAGGTGGACAATCTTCCTCTTCTCCCTCTTTTCTTGGACTCCATAGTAAAATATCATCAATTGGTTGGCTTCCGGAGTTCCTGAGAGTGGAGATAGGTAATTTCATGTTTGGTTGATCATCATCTGTTCCTGATACTTCAAAGGTAGATTCGTCAAATACAACATGAGGTGTTACTTCCACAATAAGAGTTCGCTTATTAAAGACACAATAAGCTTTACTGATTTTAGAATATCCTAAGAATATTCCTTGATCAGTTTTGCTATCAAATGTCCTTAATTGAGTTTTCCCATTATTGTGAATGTAGCACTTACATCCGAAAGATCGAAAATAAGTTAGAAGAGGCTTCCTATTATTCCACAGCTCGTTGGAGTTTTGCTATGACGTAAAGTGACAAGAGATCGATTCTATGTGTAGCATGCGGTGTTGACCGCTTCTGCCCAGAATTTCTTTGGAAGATTGATCTCATTTAGCATGGTTCTAGCTGCTTCCTTTAACGATCTGTTGCGTCTTTCTACAATTCCATTTTGTTGTGGCGTACGAGCTGCTGATGTTTGATGTTGGATTCCCATCTTTGAGCAATAAGCTTTGATCATTTGATTGATGAACTCAGTCCCACGATCAGATCGAATTATGATGATTGATTTCTCTTTTTGATTTGATAATCTGTTGAGAAGATCAGGTAGCTTTTCAAGGGTTTCCCTTTTCTTATACATAAAAATAACCAAGTAAATCTAGAGAAGTCATCTATAATAACTAATGTATACTTTCTACCATTTACACTTAATGGAGATACAGGTCCAAAAAGGTCTAGATGTAGAAGTTCTAATATTCTGGTAGTGGAGTGTGCTGCCTTGGTTGGGAAAGATGCTCTTGTTTGTTTTTCCGCTTGGCAAGCTTCACATACATGGTCTTTGTCATATTTTTGATGTGGTAGACCTTCGACCAGTTTGTCTTTGACCAGCTTGTTGATTGATTTGAAGTTGAGGTGGCTTAAACGTTTGTGCCATAACCAGCTAGTGGAAGAACTTGATGCCGTTACAAGACATATTTCAGTCTGTTCATCCCATTGTACAATGTACAATCTGTCCTGCAAAATTCCGGTAAGAAGAATTTCTTCTCCTTCCAAGTTCTTTACTAGACATTTATTAGCGGTAAATTCTACTCTTTTATTATTAGCACAAAATTGACTAATAGAGAATAGATTGTGATTTAAGCCTTCAACATAGGACACATTTTGTATAATTGTGTTACCAACATGGAGATTGCCATGACCTCGTGTATATCCTTTTGAGTCACCTCCAAAGGTTACAATTGGTCCATTGCTTTCTTTGTAGTTGGATAACAACTCTTTATCGCCTGTCATATGCTTGGAACATCCGCTGTCGAGAATCCATACCGCGCCCCAAGCTGCATCTTTTCTTCTCCTCGATTTCCTAACCTACAAGTATAAATCATTCAGCTACCCTACTGATTGAGGGTGCGTTGTTAGTAGACAAAGTTCCTTTTGGAACCCAAATCTGTCTAATAATCGAGACATTGTTGGATGCTCGAATTTGTGTCCCGCTGAAGTCGATGTATACGATTGGCTTTTTGTGTGCATGTGTCAAAGTTGGTGCAGATCGTAATCTGGAAGTAGGTGTTGTTCTTTGTTGTACAGTTGGACGCCTTTCTTTGATAGGATTAGCCTACTGTTGATGACCTCTCTTTGGTTGATTAGTATATTGAGCAGGTGGTTTTGCTTGTTGAGGTCTAGCTCCTTGAGTTGAGGTCCTTTGTTGTTGGTGATGCGGTTGCTGCTTCGGCAACTGTCGTATCAGCACTGCTTGCGGTTGTCTTATATTTTGATTCTTGAGATTTACCACCTTCCCTTTGCCTTGCTCTTTAACAAAGTTCCCAGATGGAGATCCTTTGTTAATTCCATTAAACCCTATTCCTCCACGATCTGATGATCTCTTTTGCATGTCATTGATAAGATGAACTCTGTCTGACTTTTTGTGGATGTAATGATTAAGCATTGTACTTAAATTATCCACCTTATTGTTTGCTGATGATTCTCTCCCAATCAAATCTGAGATCTTAGTAGTGAGAGCGTAGACTTCTTCACTTTTGTTCTTGATTTGTAGAAGCATATCCTTTTCTCTTTCGTTGAATGAAGCACTTACCTTCTTCATTTCTTGTATGGTGTTTGCCATCTTTCCATTTTCTTTGATTGCATGTTTAAACATTTTGTTTAATCGTGCATAATCTTCCATCAATTTTGAAAAGTCTTCCATGGACAGATCGTCCTCTTCTTCTGTCTCTCCTTCATCATCCGAGTTGCATATAGATGAGTTAGAAGTGAAAGAAGTTTGATTAGTTTCTACCTCATTGTTGTCGAGTCCGTTGTCATGACCCATGAGGCATTCATCCCATTCGAGGTTCAGCTCGTTAGCCATAAATGCTTCGTCATTTTCGGATGAGCTGTTGGAAAGAGTATTTGGTGTAGCTTGTTCTTCAGCGAGCATAGCTTTTCTTTGTTCTCTAAGTTTTCTGTCCCTTTTATTCCTTAACTCTTCTCTCTCAGCCTTGGAGATATCAGGACAATCTGTTTTAAAGTGACCTTTCCTGCCACACTTGAAACAAGAGAATTCGGATAGGTCAGCTTTAACATATGAGGAGTTAGTTTTTACTTCACTTTTTCTATCGGGTCGATCTCCCGATCGATCTCTTCCTTTGAAGTTTCGATTGTTATCTTTGTAGAGACGCTTGTATCGGTTTGCTCTTAGTTCCATCTTCTGGAATCTTTGTGCCATGAGTGAGTATTCCTCGAAGTAGTTCTTGGTGGGGTAGTTTTCATCATCCGAACTTGATGAATCCTTTACCACCACAACTGGTGTAGGCTTCCTTTCCACCTCATTTTCTTTTAACTTTGCTTTAAAAGCAGTTTCCTTTTCTTTCATTCCTGCAACAGATGGTTTGCTAAGAGAAGAATTAGAATGACCATGAATACGATTAATTTCGTACTCATTGCCCGTTAGAAAATCAAATAGAGCATCAATAGTAAGAGAGTTGAACTCTGGCATCATGGGATGCATTGTCGAGTATATCTCCCAGCTGGCGGGTAAGGCGCGAATGATTTTGAGGTTTCTTTCTCATTGAGTATATTTGCCTTTGTCGATGGCATCTATCTCGATCAAGATTTCAGTGAATCTGTTTTTCATTTGTACTATAGTTTCACCGGATTTCATCTTAAATTCTTCATATCGGTTACAAGCTATGGATAGCTTATTTTCTTGAATCACGTCGGATCCCATGCTAATTCCTCATAGCACATCCCACATTTCCTTTGCTGTTTTAAGACGTCTAATTTTGGCCAGATAGATTCCTCTTACTGTACTTGAAATCAGTCCTTTTGTAAAGTCGTCTAGACTTGCTTCTTTCTTCTCCTCCGTGGTGTAGTCGTCCATGTCTTTTTCCTTTTCGACTAACTCAACGGTGGGTGTGGGTCCGGTTCCATCTTTTATCTCCGCTGAATGTTTGTGCATGATTTTGATTGGCCCATTTGTGATGACGGACCACATTTTGATGTGATGAGCTCTTAGACACATTTCCAGTCTGAAGCTCCAGTCCTCATATCCAGCAATTGAGAAATCCTCACAAGCTCTAGCCATTTGACCTTCCATGACTTAGAAGTAGATGATTAGATAAATGCAGATGCACTATGCTGTGAAAATATTTTCAAGATCTATCCAAGATGACCACACAGAGATAATCTCCTGTGAATTAGAAACAATGGTCAATATGGACCACTGCTCTGATACCACTTGTTGGTCCCGAAAGAGCTAGATTGGTGTATGGGGGGGGGGGGG
>JAPKLX010002179.1:0-14894 GCA_026898415.1 Leonotis leonurus
CTATTCTATACGAGAAATTGCCCGGCAGTGACTTAACAGATCGATATGCAGATCGATATCTGATTTAGTCCAAACAGATTACTCTCTTAGTGAAAACACTCAGCAGATAATAAGAGTGATCTTATTACTTTCTGAGTGTAGAGTGAGTGCGGAATAATGGTAGATTAATGATTGCTCTTGCTTAGAAAACCTTAGAGTATTAACCAGATTGATTAGGAGATTGTTTGAGATGCAGATGGATGATAGTGCAGAGAGTTAGAATAATAAACAACTGAAAATTAAAGAATGCAGGAATGTAAAGCACACAGACGTTTAACGTGGTTCGGGAAAATCCTACGTCCACGATCTGGTCAAAACTAGACCAGATTATCCACTACTAGGATACTCTGCTTCTTTATACTCGTGGAGAACGAGTCACAAGTACCAATCACAACTAGAGTGATACTTATGCACGAAGTAAGGGTCGTGTCCCTTTACAACAGATTACCTCTACGTTACCACTAGAAAAATATTAGCTAGCAGGGTGATCTTCTTTCTCTCGACAAGACAGACTTGAGTCGAGGTGGTTGGTGTGATGTAGAATCACAAGATGTTGAAGCTCTAAATCTGGAGTGCAGAATACTTGGAAGAGTGATAGCAGTATAGCTTGTGCGTGTTCTCCCTGTTTCCAGATTTTTACTTCAACTATATAGGCATTGAATTTTAAATTCTAGTCGTTGTTGATTGGCGTGAGATAGATGGTATATTGCCAATCAATGGTTTCCATCATATCTGTTCTTGCATAAGAAAGGTTGACTCAATCTTTGATTTATGTAAAGCAGATTGCTAACGGTCTCTTTCCTTATATATGTTAACCGAAGATCTTCTTTCCAATCCCAGTTGGATGGACTTTGGTCTTTGACGTGACAAGTGTATATGATGTGTAGGATGATGTCAGCTGATGGATTGATGACTCAATCCTTCTGGTTCCTCGCTATAGGCATCGATCTGGTCATCGATCTGGTCGCTGTTTGTTACAGCAGATCGATTCTTCTTTTGGCATGAAATCTTGACTTCATCCTATTCTAAGTTGAGATTGACTTCTATAGGAATATTTCCTTTACATTTTAAGTCATCTTCTAATCTGTTCCATAACAGAAATCACCTTATCTCTAGTGATCTGTTTTTACACGAGAACAGTTTAAATTCTAAACTAGCTAAGTGTGTTTCGAAAGACCATCATTAACATTAAGATCTTAGGGTTCCCAAAAATTTCCCCCTTGTTGATGATGTCGAAACCACACTTTACAAAAATATCCTATCAGCACATAACGAATGATCTGGTCTGATATCCATATTGATCTTAGTACGTTATTAAGTTTATAACGTTTTTAGGATATTTTCATATGTGTTCTGGACAATAAAGTGTTGTCATCAGAAACTCAAGAAAAGCTTCATATATATTAGAGAAAAAAAAAGTTTACAGAATGATCAGAACAAAAACATAAGAAAAGCAGATCATAAAGATATGAGAAATAAGTCTATCTGCTTTTTCTTTTCTCCTCTTGTTGTCTCTTTAATTTTGCTCTGGTCTCGTCTGAGATAAGCTGGACGCTCTCGTATACTCCTTATCTTACTCTTATGTAATCAGGGTCTTCGGCATCCACCTTATATCCTCTATTTTCTGCCAGCTGATTGATAAAGTTCAGCAAAAAGGTCTTGTCAGGAAGGTCTGTCCCAGGGATGGTGGGACAGGTTCTGAATTCCCTTTCTGGGGCAGTTATTGTGATCTGGGCTTTGGCTGTTGCTGCTCTGATCTCCTCCACCAGATCCCTTGCATCGTTCTGATCCAGATATAGATTAAAGGCTTCATTAGGTGTCCCCTCACAGTAGAGTGGTTCCTTGAGGAAGTGGCGACACATAATGAACCCGTATTTCAAGCCTTCAAATCCTTCCTTCAAATGATCTGGGACTCAGTTGGTCTCTCCCTGTTTGGTCAAAGATTTTCGAATAGGGGCAGACGAGAACCAGCTGGATCCTGCTCTTTTCTTTTTCTTGGGTGGTTGGGACTGGCTTGACCTGGTTGGTGTGAATGTTTTCTGTGCTTGGAATGATGGAGAGCTGGCAGGGCTGGGTCGATCTGGTATGATGACCCGAGCTAGTTTCTTTGCAGTTGAAGCACCAGATCCAGATCCTGTTGGGCCTTTTCCTTTCTTTTCAGCTTCTTTTTCTTTCATCTTCTTTGGTCATTCCCCCTTTTCGACATCATCAATAAATGATTGAATGAATGCCTTAAGGGAGGTGACCTCCGCCGTCAACTCGGTCATCTCTTTGGCAGATTCAAACCTTTGAGACAATAGAGAGGTGATGTTGAGATTAGAATCGTTGATCTGTTTCTGAAGAGAAGCCTGAGTGTTGGCCAGATCAGTCTTGATTTCGTCTTGTGCTGCCTTGATGTCCGCAGTTTCATCAAAATAGGAAGTGAGGAGGGTAGATGTTGGGTAGCGCAGATCACGTAGCTTCCTTTCTACAAAGTTTTTCCCATCAACTTCAAACTATCTGAGCAGTGATCTGGTGTATGAGTTTGCTTCTTTGACTATATCAGCTGTGAGACCATCAGTCTGCTCCTTGATTATGGCGTGAACCTTATCTTTCTCTTTTGCAGCAAAAGCAGTGATGATCTTGTACATTTATGTCACTTTGAGCTCTGTTGTATACAGACTTTGATCAATCTGTGCCTTCCTTTCCTCGGCAGCAGTTCGATCATCGTCCATTTTCTTGCTCAGTTCTTCAATTTTCACCCGGCATATTCGCCTCAGATCAGAGTCGACCTGATCAACGTGAGATTTCAGGTGGTCATTGAACTCTGTGAGTATGCGGGTGGCTTCATCTTGGACTGTGGTCAGTGTGCCATACATGTACTGATCCACCTTCTTGGAAATGAGATCTTTAATTTGAGTATGAGATAGGGATTGATGTTGGTCCATCAATATATCTTCCAAGGTGAATGTCTGCACATGTATGTTCTGTGCAGCTGCAACAGCAGGAGTGATGATGTCATTGGTAAGCTCGCCTCCGATATTCTGTCCAAGCAGTTCTTCCTCTGCTGGTTCCCCCTCAGTTGGTGCAGGTGGGGTCGTGATCTGCACACCAGTGTCAGCCATGACCTGGTCTGGTGCAGGTTCTGCTATTGCTGCACCCGGTTGGTGAGCAGCAGATGGAGTCTCAGTTTCTTCTTCATCGACCACACTGTCATAGAAGTCTAGCTTTCCTGCCTTCTCATAGATTTCTCTCAGATTGACCTGTAACTTCTGAGCTTCTAGCTGAGCGATTGCAAGGATGGATTGTGCGTAACTTTCTCTTAGCTCAGTAACAGATGAGACTTCAAAGATGTTCAAAAATGTGGCTTCCTCTGCCTTGAGCTGGTCAATTGTTCTGATTTTCAGCAGTGCATCTAAAACATAGAATTCCTTGTCTTTGATCAGCAGCAGCAATTTGACTCTTTTAGCTGCATCGTAGCTCTCTGGTGTGAGCTGGATGCCTGGGAAAAGGCTGAGGACAGCCCTGTCTGCTTCTGCCTCAATCATTTTTACCACAGACTGAGCTGTGTTCTTCTCTACATCTTCATCGGAAGATTCAATTTCTTCTTCATCTTCCTCATTGATCTGTTCTAGAGGCTCAGCAGAGGATGAGCTTACGGTATGAGCGGGGGAGAAATCCTTGGAGTGGTCTGGGTGTACTGATGAGAGAGGTTCCACTTCTTCTGGTTGACCAACCAGCATAACTTCTTCCTCCTCAACCTCCTGTTGAGGGATGACAGCTTCTGCAGCAGCAGGTGCTTCAGTCTGTATCTCGGCGGACAGTTTGTGAAGCCGTCTGCGTTTTGGTTTGGGCTGCTGTGCTGCGGTAGAAGAATCTGTTTCGACAGAACTGGCCCTCCTGGTCATTCTCTTGGTGGGGGTTCTTTCTATCGGCTTCTCCTTGGTGGTTTTAGATTTGGCGGATCGATCTGCTGGACCAGATGGAGGAATCCAGATGGGATTCGAGTTCCCCATCTCCATCAGAGCATTAAAGACTACAGAGTCTTTAACTCTGGCAATCAGATTTGCTGAAATGCCCATCGACATTTCTATCTGATGCTGGTCCTTGGGAAAGTGTTGCCTTGTGTTGAATTCAACTGTTGCATCCCACTGATGTTGAGGGAAGAAAGATGCAAGCATAAAGCTTATTTTTGTTGAATGTCTCAGGCTGCTTCTTTTGACTTCGATGCCGGGGGAGCTGCCTTTCACAAATAAAATCATCTTGGCCTCCTTTGCCAAGAGATCGAATAAAATCCTGCTCCAGTTGACTGGCAGGTTAAGAACTACTGCTGCTAATATCCTGAACTTCTCAGGAGTGACTTGGTCGTAGGACCCATTGTGGTTGAGGAAAATTCGCTGTACAAATTCAAACAGGATTCTGAATTCTGGCGCAAGAAGGGCACGGACAAACATCTTGTTTGTGTAATGGATGGGAACAATCATCACCATCTCCACAGCTTCTTGCAGCTGTTCTGCAGTAATTTCTCCCAGTTCGAGGCCCTCATCCTTCACTTTATAAGCAGCGTTGATGATGTTGATAGCGTTGTAGGAGGTGTTGCTAATCGTGTTTCCTTTGCTCACCCTGATGGTGGCCTCATCTCCACCTCTCTCTCCCTGCCATGAGAGGTAGAAGGCAGCAACTTCCTTGGGTAGAAAGTGCACAGGGTGTGAAGTGATAATATTGCAAAAACCTACATAGAACACAGTGGTACATATGTGAGCACTATCCTTCCATCAGTGAAGTCTAAGTGCCACAAAATAATTTATACAGTTCTAACAATTGATATTTACAGAGTTCACAAATAAAAGAATGTAAACAGAGTAAAAGTAGTGTGACATACGTATGAGAAATAAATTTTAAACAAACTAAATAAGAAACCTTTGCACTGGCGGACAAGATCGAATGCCTTTTCCAGTTTATGAAACCCGAAGGTGTCAAGAACCGCAAAAAGGTCTTGGTGTATGTAAGGTTTCAGAACGTTTGCTTGCTCGAAAAAAACAGATGGTTTGGGAGCCATTTTTGCTAAAGAACGAGAGATTTACGAAGGAAGAGAGAATTTTGGAAGGCAGAAAATTTTCTAGGTGTTTCGAGAAATATGGAAGTGTAAGTGATACAAGAAACGCCTTATCAGTCTATATATGCTAAAGAGAAGATAAGTAGAGTAATAAGATATTCAGAAATCCTTCCCTTTTTCAGCTTTCCCGCCTTTCCATGTGCTAGGTTTTCAACCCATAGCCGCCTCTCTTTACCATGTGATGCACTCGCTATAATCGAACGGTTGTGATATGGCGCGTTATCTTTGTTGCAGTCTTTTATCTCTCTTTTTCTTGATTTGGTAGATATTTTCTTGATCACGTCTCCCAATTACTGCATGTAATCATCAAAAATAAAATATTTTGATATCTAATGTAAGAATATAGATAATTAGTCTCCGTATATAGTTGACCTTTCCCCCTTAACCAAGTAATGGATTAATTAATAAGAGATATTAATTCAATATCCACGTGGCATTAGGTAATCTGGTTGAGGTCAATCTCCTTTATGGTGAGAACTATCAATCTGGTTGCTTTCTTTTAATAATTCCCGGTTGGAATTTGTTCAATCTGTATTGACATATATTTTAGTGATTTGGTATCACGTCCCTGTAGGATTTTGTCAATCTGGATCATGATGATCTGGTTTTGATTCCATGCTGGCATATCGAGATTGATCTGGTTTATGTCAATCTGGTCCTACTTTCAAGATTTAAGAGTCCTAGTTTTCCACAAAGCATCTTAAATCTTTCTTCTGGTAATGCCTTAGTGAGAATATCTGCTCTCTGAACTTCAGTGTGTATTTTCTCAATCTGTACATGTTTTCTTTCAACATGGTCTCTTATGAAGTGATGTCTCACATCAACATGTTTGCATCTGGTGTGCAGCACTGGGTTCTGTGTGATTGCTATAGCACTTGAGCTGTCACAGAAAATTGGTATTTCCTTGACATCAATCTCATAGTCTTTAAGCTGTTGTCTCAACTACAATATTTGTGCACAACAACTTCCAGCTGCCATATATTCTGCTTCTGTAGTTGAAGTGGCAACCGATGTCTGTTTCTTAGAGAACCATGAAATCAGTTTATTCCCTAGAAACTGACATGTACCAGATGTTGATTTTCTGTCCAATTTACATCCAGCGTAGTCTGAGTCAATATATCCAGTTAGTTCAAAATTGTCTTCACATGGATACCATAATCCTATATGGGCTGTTCCCTTAAGATATCTGAGTATCTTCTTAGCAGCTTCCATGTGAGACTCTTTGGGATTTGCTTGATATCTAGCACATACTCCTACTGCAAAGGTGATGTCAGGTCGACTGGCAGTTAGGTAGAGTAGTGATCCTATGATCCCTTTGTATTGTGTAATGTTGGCTGGTTTTCCCTCGGGATCTGGACCAATTTTCCCATTGGTCTGCATTGGGATTTTCACTGGATTACTGTCATTTAATCCAAACTTGGTCAGCAGATCATTGATGTATTTTGTCTGATTAATAAAGATACCATCTGGTAGCTGCTTGACCTGCAAACCTAAGAAGAAACTCATTTCTCCCATCATGGACATTTGATACTTATTTTTCATAAGTTCAGCAAATTTGTCACACAGATAGGTAGATTGAGATCCGAAGATGATATCATCTACATAGATCTGGACTAAGAGGATGTTTTCTTTGAGTTTGATAATAAACAGAGTCTTGTCAACAGATCCTCTTCTGAATCCAGATTCTAGTAGGAAGGTTGATAAAGTCTCGTACCAAGCTCTAGGGGCTTGTTTTAGACCATAGACTGCCTTAGCCAGTCTGTACACTTTCTGATCTGGATCAGCCTCTTCAAATCCAGGTGGCTGTTCCACATATACTTCTTCTTCAAGGATACCATTGAGGAAGGCACTTTTGACATCCATCAGGTATACCTTGAATCGTTTATGAGCAGCATATGCTAGAAATAGCCTTATAGCTTCTAATCTGGCTACTGGTGCGAATGTTTCATCAAAATCAATGCCTTCTTGTTGATTATAGCCTTTGGCTACCAATCTGGCCTTGTTTCTGACTACTTGACCATTCTCATCTCGTTTATTTTTGAACACCCATTTTACACCAATTACTCCTTGGTGTTTGGGTCTGTCCACGATATACCAGACTTCATTTCTTTTGAACTCATTGAGTTCTTCTTGCATTGTTGTTATCCAATCTGCATCTTGGAGTGCTTCATAAGCATCAGATGGCTCCATGCGAGAGAGGTAACAGCTCAACAATGCGCTTTCTCCATGCATTCTTCTGGTCTTCACACGATCTGATGGGTTCCCAACGATTTGTTCTGGTGGATGATCTTGTATCCATCTCCTTCTCCTGGTCAACTCTTCATCAGATATCTCAGGATCAGGTTGATCTGTTGGTTCCTCAAATTCAGGGTGTGCTGTTGACGTAGCTTGAAATGGATTCTCATCTGGACTTTCTTCTGGATTTTGATCATTATTTGTAATAACTGTTTCATTGTTTACTGTTGAGGATCTGTTTTCATCTAGATTGTATAGTGATATTCCCCCTTGCTGTATGATATCTTCAGCTACAGGTGGAGTGATAACTTCTTCATCCTCACTCTTTGAATTCCAGATAAGAATATCTTCCAGTAATAGTTCATTCATCCTTCTGGTAGTCACATGATTTTCTATCTGCTCTATCTGCTTATCATTCAGTGATCTGTACTCAACAACAGACTCATCAAAGACAACATGAGGTGTTACTTCCACAATATGAGAATTCTTGTTGTAAACTCGATAGGCTTTACTAACATCAGAATATCCTAAGAATATTCCAGGGTCAGTTTTGCTATCAAAAGTTTTCAGCTGAGATTTCCCATTATTGTGTATGTAACATAAACAGCCAAAAGTTCTAAAATAAGAAATCTTAGGCTTTCTGTTGTTCCATATTTCATATGGAGTCTTTCCATGTCTGAGTGTGATGGATGATCTGTTTTGAGTGTAGCAAGCTGTATATATGGATTCAGCCCAGAATTTCTTTGGTAGTTTGGTTGCATTAAGCATTGTACAAGCTGCTTCTTTTAAAGATCTGTTTCTCCTTTCAACAACTCCATTTTGTTGGGGAGTTCGAGCAGCAGACGTTTGATGAGTAATTCCCATCTTGTTGCAATATGCTTCGATCTTCTGGTTGAGAAATTCTGTTCCTCGATCTGTTCTGATAGAGGTTATGCTTATCTCTTTCTGTTTAGTGATCTTGTGTAGAAAGTCAGGGAGCTTGTCTAGGGTTTGTTTCTTCTTTAGCAGAAAGATGACCCAAGTAAATCTTGAGTAGTCATCTATGATTACCAATGTGTACTTTCTCCCATTGATATTTAGTGGTTTGACTGGTCCAAACAGATCAAGGTGTAACATCTCTAGTATCCTTGTTGTTGAGTGCGCTGTTTTGCTTGCAAAGGATGATCTGGTTTGCTTCCCAGCTTGACAAGCATCACATATGTGATCTTTATCATACACTTGATCTGGTAGTCCTTCCACTAAGTTTTCCTTGGCAATCCTGTTGATTGATTTGAAATTAAGATGACTTAATCTCTTATGCCATAACCAGCTTGTTTCTGATACAGTCTTAGTGACTAAGCAGATCTCGATCTGATTTGTCCACTGGACAATATATAATCTATCCTGCAATATACCGGTAAGGAGTATTTCATCTCCTTCCTTGTTCTTCACCAGACAGTTGTTAGTATCAAAAACAATCTGATTGCCATTAGCACAAAACTGACTTACAGAAAACAGATTGTGACTAAGACCCTCAACATATGACACATTTGTGATTGTGGTCTTGCCAACTGTAATGTTTCCATACCCTCTGGTATATCCTTTTGAATTACATCCAAAGGTGACCTGTGGGCCTGGTTTTTCTATGTAATCTGATAGTAGATTCTTGTCACATGTCATGTGTTTTAAACAACCACTATCTATAATCCAGATAGTTCCTCTTGCTATCTTACTCCTTCTTGCAGTTCTTTGATCCTGCAATTAATCACACTTAGCTACCCTTCAACGTTTGGGTGCTTGATTATTAGCAAACAATCCTTTTTGAATCCAGAACATTCTAGGGTTAGGAACAGCAATATAGCAGGTAATGATGTTTCCCTCATTATCTATTTTAGATACAGAGTGAAATTCAGACGGATGATATCTCTCTATTTCATCCTTCTTCAATCCTTTCTTAGTAGGTACTGTCCTGTTGACAATTTTTGTCCTGTTGACATTTGCTCTTTGAAGGTGTTCTGTTTCTGTGTAGTGAGCTGGTTGTCCCTTTGTTTGATGATACTGTCTGTTCTTTGTATCTTTTATTATCATCTTTTGAGGATAACCTTTCTTGTTCTTCAAGTCCTTCACCTGATCTGGTATTTGCTTTCTTTCTGGTACGAAGTTTACAGTTCCAGAAGATTTTTCTGAGTGACCTGGATATCCTAATCCAGATGTGCCTTTTTGTTGCAGATTGATTAGCAACTTGGCACGCTCATCACTTTTGTAGATCATTTCTTTCCCTTTCTTGATCTTTTCTTCAGCAACATTGTTTCTTGTAACCAGATCCTTAACTTTTGAGTTAAGCGTGTGGATCTCACTGTCTTTACTCTTGATCTGTTCTTCCAGATCGTTTATTTTAGTAACAAATTGTATATTCGTTGTGCTTAATATCTGCTCAACTTTCTTCAATCTGTCATTCTCTTCAACAACTTCTTTAAATAGCCTCTTGATACTTGAATAGCTTTTGAACATCTCATCTATTTCATTCCATGAGTATTCTGCTTGATCTTCACTTTCCTGTTCAAGATCATTATCATTATTTGAGGAATTTGAGTAACAAGAATTTACCTCAAATTCATCTAGCCCGTTGTCCAATCCCATATAGCATTCGTTCCAGCTTTCTTCATCGTCAGCCATGAAAGCTTCATCATTTTCTGATGAGCTATCTGAGAAATGACTCGAGCTGCTTGAGTTCTGTTCAGCTATCATCGCTTTGCACTCATATTTAAGCTTTCGATCTCTTTTAGCTCTTAGTTCTTCCCTTTGACTTCTGGACAGATTAGGACAATCTGTTTTGAAGTGACCTGTTCTGCCACATTCAAAGCAAGTGTAATCTGTAGAACTAGAGGTCTTTGTTGTTTTAGAAAACTGTTTCTTGGACTCATCCTTGTCATCAGATTGATCATTGTCATACTTCCTGTTGAGGTTTCTCTTGTTATCTTTGTAGAAGCGTCTGTATTTCTTTGATCTGGTCTCCATCTTGTCCATTCGTTTGGCAATCATTGCAAACTCTTTTAAGAGTTTGTCATAGCCTTTCTCTTCATCTGGAGTAGCAGACTCAGAAGGATCATCTGGTTTGCTCTTCGCTTTGAAGGCTACCTCTTTGTCCTTCTTTGAGCTGCTTTCTGCCTTTTTGGACAGATGATCTGGTCCTCGAATTCTTTGAATGTCACATTCATGACCTTCGAGATGATCAAATAGGGCTTCAGTGGACAGATCATTGAAATCTGCTCTTAGAGGTTGCATTGCAGCATAGATTTCCCAACTTGGTGGAAGAGCTCTAAGAACTTTCATGTTTTTCTCCCTTTGAGTATATTTGTTCTTTTTGAACGCAGATATCTCAAGGAGAATTCCAGTGAATCTCATCTTCATCTGTTCTATTGTCTCGCCTGGTTTCATTTTAAATTCGTCATATTTGTTGCAGGCTAGCGACAGCTTGTTCTCGATCATTACTTCAGATCCTAGGGCTTGGTCTCTTAAGGCTTCCCACATCTCTTTGGCAGTATCCAAATCTTGGATTTTAGCCAGATGTATGCCTTTGACCGTGCTGGAGATAATTCCTTTGGCAAAGTCATCAAGATTTGCTTCTCTTCTTTCTTCAGATGTATATTTTCTGGGATCCTTTAGTACAGATTCTTTGACTGCTCCAGTCTCAGTGATATGAGTAGTTTCTTCTGTAATTGCCAATGGCCCTTCCTCAATTACTTTCCACATTAAACAATGATGGGCTTTAAGGCACATCTTGATCCTGAAGCTCCATTCTCTATATCCTTGAATAGAGAATTCTTCGCAAGCCCTGATAACAGATGACTCCATAACAGATAGTATGCACGTGAATGAAAAAGGTTTTCCTAGATCTATTCAAGTAGACCACGCAGGTTTTAACCTTGTGAAACAAAACAATGCTCAGTTTGAACCACTGCTCTGATACCACTTGTTGGTCCCGAAAGAGCAAGGTTTGGTGTATGGGGGGGGGGGAATACACCAAATACTAACTTTTCAGTTTTACTTGACAGTTTATAAGAGAGCTCAAGCTATTCTATACGAGAAATTGCCCGGCAGTGACTTAACAGATCGATATCTGATTTAGTCCAAACAGATTACTCTCTTAGTGAAAACACTCAGCAGATAATAAGAGTGATCTTATTACTTTCTGAGTGTAGAGTGAGTGCGGAATAATGGTGGATTAATGATTGCTCTTGCTTAGAAAACCTTAGAGTATTAACCAGATTGATTAGGAGATTGTTTGAGATGCAGATGGATGATAGTGCAGAGAGTTAGAATAATAAACAACTGAAAATTAAAGAATGCAGGAATGTAAAGCACACAGACGTTTAACGTGGTTCGGGAAAATCCTACGTCCACGATCTGGTCAAAACTAGACCAGATTATCCACTACTAGGATACTCTGCTTCTTTATACTCGTGGAGAACGAGTCACAAGTACCAATCACAACTAGAGTGATACTTATACACGAAGTAAGGGTCGTGTCCCTTTACAACAGATTACCTCTACGTTACCACTAGAAAACTATTAGCTAGCAGGGTGATCTTCTTTCTCTCGACAAGACAGACTTGAGTCGAGGTGGTTGGTGTGATGTAGAATCACAAGATGTTGAAGCTCTAAATCTGGAGTGCAGAATACTTGGAAGAGTGATAGCAGTATAGCTTGTGCGTGTTCTCCCTGTTTCCAGATTTTTTACTTCAATTATATAGGCATTGAATTTTAAATTCTAGCCGTTGTTGATTGGCGTGAGATAGATGGTATATTGCCAATCAATGGTTTCCATCATATCTGTTCTTGCATAAGAAAGGTTGACTCAATCTTTGATTTATGTAAAGCAGATTGCTAACGGTCTTTTTCCTTATATATGTTAACCGAAGATCTTCTTTCCAATCCTAGTTGGATGGACTTTGATCTTTGACGTGACAAGTGTATATGATGTGTAGGATGATGTCAGCTGATGGATTGATGACTCAATCCTTCTAGTTCCTCGCTGTAGGCATCGATCTGGTAATCGATCTAGTCGCTGTTTGTTACAGCAGATCGATTCTTCTTTTGGCATGAAATCTTGACTTCATCCTATTCTAAGTTGAGATTGACTTCTATAGGAATATTTCCTTTACATTTTAAGTCATCTTCTAATCTGTTTCATAACAGAAATCACCTTATCTCTAGTGATCTGTTTTTACACGAGAACAGTTTAAATTCTAAACTAGCTAAGTGTGGTTCGAAAGACCATCATTAACATTAAGATCTTAGGGTTCCCAACAACTTTTACAAAAGAGGGCACTTCTCATTTTAGTGTTAGAGAAGAGCGCATTTTTCATAAATAACCCATATATATATATATATATATATAATTTGTAAGTTCCTAATTTTTTATATTTAATTCAATTTAACCATTATTTTTGGATACATGAAGGGGGATATATATTTTTTTTTTCATTTTCATACATAATTTCTCTTTTAAACGAATTTAATTCAAACATATAAACACACATATTTTCATTAATTGTATATATTACTCCCCTCCCGCTAAACATGTCTTGTTTCTATTTTGCACGTAAATTAAGGTCATGTGGTTTAGTGTTTTAAAAGTGTACAATTATACTTAATCATTATGCATTTTATTTTTGAATTTATTTAATTGTATTTAAATTAATTAAAAATAAATTATTTTAATTAATTTTTGATAAAATAATTAAATTAATTAAATTATTAATTAATGCAATTATAATTATTTTATGGATTAAAACATAATTAATGGAAAAAAGATATGGAATGATGATTGACAAACAAGCTACAGTACAGTAGTAACAACAGTACCAGCATTACCGGTGAATCCTATCGGACAACTGCAGCTAAAGCTGTCACGATCCACCTTCACTAATTGTAGTAACGATGGGTATGACCGTGACTCGGGGATAAAATAAAGAATTTGATAAGAAAAATGGGTAATAACTCAAAGGTGAATATATGATAAGTGCTTCAATAAATAAGGTTTCGTACACGAAATTCGGTACTGAGTGTCCGATACCAAAATACATAAGTCATTGATTAAAACGTCTGGAAATACTGAATACTGAAAAGAGTGTTTGCAGCGGAAATTGGATCATTTTCTAAGTCTACATGTATGAAGACATGTAAACCCCCAAGAGTTAACGCTAATTGAGTTCGACAAAACCATCGCTGAGCACTCTTCCTTGACATCACAGCTTAACCTGCACATTTATAAATACATGCATGGCTGAGTACAAAAGTACTCAGTAGACACATGCCGAAATCACATTCGTACTAATATAATTTTCATGCCATTATAAGTGAAACATAGGGATTTTGTCTTTAAAGAACCTATGTTCACTAAATTCTTTTGTGATTCTTAAAATTCGAGTGCGCAGTCTAAGTTTTGGAATAATCAATCATATCCGCATTTCTGTGTGTCGGGAAGGTGGCCACCTTCCACGGACACCTGACCGGCCAACCCGCTTAGATGACTCACGGTCGTTGGGTACACTAGTCCGAGGAAAATAACAATCCTCAAAGACCCGAATTCGATTATAATAGTTCAAGAACATATGTATCATACAAAATATAAATATTTTTGGCAAGACAATACTTCACATAATTTCAGTTCAAAATGCTTTTGAAACGAAATAGTAACTGATACAACACACATAATTTTAGTTGTATAAGAAAGCCTACCTGAATAGCTTCCTTCGATAGGATCTGAATTCTTTCTCGTTTAGTATTTTCTTCTTCCGTAACTTTAATCGTAATTAAGAGGAAGATACTCCTTGTGAGTATGTAATTTACTTCATCTAAATATAATGAAATAATATTCTATTATTTCATTAATTTTTCTAATCCTTTGCTCGACTAATATTCGAGTATTTAGAGATTTCTATAACTATTTTCGTAGGATTTTAAATCATTCTTTGATTTATTAATCCCTTATACTTTATTTGCTTTACCCAATTAATTTAATAATGGGTACTATAATTATTCAAGATAATTATTTGAAATAATTTAATTCTAAACTAGAATGCTAAATTAAGTCTTTACTAGATATAATTAAGAATTTAATATTCATTGAAATAATTTTACAAATTTTATAACTCAATTGATTTATTGGATCTAATCTAATTATTTATCCAATCCATTTAATTACTAACTTTTCCAAAGATTAAATTTATTAATCCATTCTTTTAGAGATAATTTAATCCATTCTAAAAACTTAATCTGAGCCCATTCTAATATAATTAAATAGGTCCATTCTGAATAATTAATCTGGCCCGTTTGATTCCTTCTATGCGGCCCAATAGATTTTAAATCCCAACCCACTTTGATTTCTATTTTTCGGCCCACAATTATCAATTCGAGGCCCAATCCTAATAAATTCATTGGCCCAGTTATAATGTCAAACCCGGCCCAATACCCGGCCCGTAACCCGGGTCCAGTTTCTAGACTCTTCCAAATTCTCAACCCTAGACTAACTCTCCCTATT
>JAPKLX010001981.1:0-16210 GCA_026898415.1 Leonotis leonurus
TTTGAGGAGATTGGAGTGATAAAAGAGGAACAAGAGAACTTCACTTCCAGTCTGGCTCAGGCAAAGACATCATTCCAAAAGCAGATCAGTGATTCGAACTTGAACATCACCTCCCTGCTCACACAAAAGCTAGACTCTGACAAACAAATGAAAGACATGAAAGAAGAGATCACCTCCCTAAGGGCACTCATCAGTTTGTATGTTGATGATGTCAAAAAGGGGGAAGGATCTAAGAAAGAGAAGAAAATGGTGAAGGAGAAGGGTGCTGCAAAAGGCAAGGGCCAATCTATTGCCACGGATGAAAGGACAGAGGCTCAACAGGAGCAACAGATTGCAGCAGATCGACCAACTCCACCATCTGCTCAAATTCAAAAGACATCATATTCAAGCAGATCGAGCCACTCTCAACCAATTAAGAGGAAGAAAAGATCAGGATCTAGCTGGTTTTCATATGCTCCTATAAAGACAAACAAAACACAGGAAGGAGAGACCAGCTGGGTCCCAGAAAATTTGAAGAACGGTTGGGAGGGACTCAAATATGGCTTTATCATGTGTCGATATTTCATCAAGGAGCCTGCCTACTGCCAAGGCACACCAAATGAGGCATTCAATCTATACCTGGAAATGAATGATGCTAAGGACTTGGTGCAGGCAATCAGAGAAGCTGGTGCTAAAGCACAGATCACTATAACAGCTCCTGAGAGAGAATTCAGAGAATGCCCAGAAATACCTGGCACAAAACTCCCTGACAAAACTTACTTGCTTAATTTCATAAACCAGCTTGCTGAGAATAGAGGATACAAGATAGACGCTGAAGATCCAAATTACATTAGAGTCAAAGAAGGAGTTTATGAGAGCGTGCAACTCATTTCTGACGAGACAACACTACAAAAAAAACAGCTTCTGGCGACGGAAAAATCCGTCGTTAGGAGAAGAAATCCGTCGTCACGTGGGCTTAGCGACGGACTGGCGACAGATTTTTTCCGTCTGTATTTCGTTCGTCGTTAGTACCCCGGACGACGGAAAATACAGTCCGTCGTCTGAGTCTGCCGGAGACTGTTGACGGCGCCGGGAAGCTAACGACGGATTAAATCCGTCGTTAGTGGCGACGGACTGCAGTCCGTCGCCAGCCACCGTTGACTGTTGACCCGGCGACGGACTGCAGTCCGTCGCCAGGTAATTTTTTTTTTTATTTTAATAAATAATTTTGTTTTTTTATTATTCATTACCTAAAACGTGTCATAACCAACAATACAAACATAATCCAACATTGAACAATAATTTAAAATTGAACCAATCAAATGAAATTCAAAATGAACGCGGATTTCATATAATGAACAAAATAAATAATTGTATCAGTCACATCCCACGACAAACCAAAAAATAAAATAATAGTAAATTAATGTGTCAGTAGCATCTACGAATCGCAGTCATCATCAGGAGGAAACTGGGGAGGGGGATCAGACGGGGGAGACTATAGGAAGAGAAGAGGAAAAGCAGATAGCTACTTACTTTCAAAATTCTTACTATCTGTAATTCCTATTTTGACAATCTGTAAAATCTTTTTGCTTGTTATCTATGAGATCTTTTGAGTCTCTGACGACAACTTCTTATTGTCCAGAACATATACATAAACTGCTTTAATCGTTATAACCTAATAACAAAACATAATCCATCTGGCTGTCCAACCAGATCACTCTTAATAAGTCATTAGGATATATTTGTAAAGTGTGGTTTCAACATCATCAAAAAGGGGGAAATCGTTGGGAACCCTAAAAATTCTTTTTGTTTTGATGATGATCTCTCGAAACACACTTAGTATTTATTCTTTTGAAGTTAAACTGTTCTACGTGTTAACAGATCACTACATGTAAAGTGAATTATGATAGAGAACAGATTAGGAGATGACTTAGCATGTAAAGGAATTATTCCTATTGAAGTCATTTCTATAAATAGTATAGGATGAAGGCCAAGTTTTCACGCCAAGAAGAAATCGATCTACTGTAACAAACAGCGACCAGATCACTGACCAGATCGATGGTCACAGTCAAGAACCAGATAGATAGAGTCATCAAACCACCACATAACATCATCCTACACATCATATCCTTTTGCCACGTCATCTTTGAAGCCCATCCAACAGGGATTGGGAAGAGAATCTTCGATTGATACAAAGAAGGAAAGAAGTCGTTAGCAATCTGCTTTCCATATCTTGAAGATTGAGTCAACGTTTTCTATATGGCAAGAACAGATATGATGGATATCATTGATTGGCAATCTACAATCAATCTCACGCCAATCAACAACGGCTAAAATTTTAAAATTCAAAGCCTATATATATTTGGAGTTCATGGTCTGGAGAAAAACAACGACGCACGCGAGCTATATTGACAACATACTCTCAACCTATCTCTGGACCAGACTAAGAGCTTCAAGCAATCTATGATTCTACATCACACCAAACCAACCTCGATTCAAGTCTGTCTTATCGAGAGAAGGGAGATCACCCTGCTAGCTAGTAGTTTTCTAGTGGTAACGTAGAGGTAATCTGTTGTAAAGGGACACGACCCTTACTTTGTGCATAAGTATCCTTCTAGCTTTGATTGATACTTGTGACTCGTTCTCCACGAGTATTGTTGGATCGGGAGCGCCCATCAAAATTGACGTACTGGCCCCACACACCAACACTTTCTTTCCCAGCCTGCTTTGTCCTCACTGACAGGCTGACCCAGGACACTTCCCAGTAGGTCACCCATCATAGTATTGCTCCAAGCCAAGCACGCTTAACCTTGGAGTTTCTACTAAGGGGTCACCTGAAAAGATGATGCACCATGTTGGTATGAGTAGTACTAATCAATTCATTTAACCTCTCGTCAACAATGGTAGTGCAGGCCCTTTTCGACTGAGGCAGGCCGCACTCCCATATGTTCTCTCGGGTACGATACACGGAGGACCCCACCTCCGGGAGGTGCTGGAGTCCACTTCCCAACAAGTATAAAGAAGAAGAGTATCCTAGCAGTGGATAATCTGGTCTAGTTTTGATCAGATCGTGGACGTAGGGATTTCCCGAACCACGTTAAACAACTGTGTCAGTTATCTTTCTGCATATCTACTTTCAGTTGTTTATTATTCTAACTCTCTACACTTTCATATAGACTGCATCTCAATCAATCTGCTTTAATCAATCTGGTTAATCTTTAAGGTTTTCTATATAAGAGCACTTACTAAATCCACCATATTTCCGCACACACTATACTTAAGAAATAATAAGATCACTCTTATTATTATCTGAGCATTTACACTAGAGAGCAATCTGTCTGGACTGATCTGGTATCGATCTGTTGATCAATCTGGTCAGTCATCTCTCGAGAAATTTCTTTTTTAAGAATAGCTTGAACTCTCTTATAATTAATGTGTATTCCCCCCCCCCCATACACCAAACCTTGCTCACACTCAGAAGGCACCAGATCGACCAAGTCAACCATGTGCTCACACTCAGAAGGCATCCAAATCCTCATCAAGCAGATCAAGCCACCCTCAACCACAGAAGAGAAAGAAGAGATCTGGATCTGGTTGGTTCTCCTCCGCACCCATCAAGACCAAGAAGCAAAAAGAAGGAGAAACCAACTGGGTGCCAGATCATTTGAAGGATGGATGGGAAGGGCTTAAATATGGCTTCATCATGTGCCGCTACTTCATTAAGGAACCTGCTTACTACGAAGGCACAGCGAACGAAGCATTCAACTTATATCTAGATATGAATGACGCGAAAGATCTGGTGGAGGCCATTCAAGCAGCAGCTGCAGAAGCCCAGGTCACCATCACTGCCCCAGAGAGGGAATTTAGAGAATGTCCTGACATACTTGGCACCAAGATCCCTGACAAGACCTATCTGCTCAATTTCATCAACCAGCTCGCTGAAAACAGAGGATACAAGATTGATGCAGAGGACCCAGACTACATTAGGGTCAGAGAGGGAGTCTACGAGAGTGTGCAGCTGATATCAGATGAGACCAGAGCCAAAATGAAGAAACAACAAGATGAAAGGAGGAAGAGCATAGATTCCTATTCTCACATCATTCACTATCTATAATTCCTATTTTTGATATACTGTACCTTATTTTGTTTCTTTTCTATGAATATCTTTTTGAGTTTCTGATGACAAAGACTTATTGTCTAGTACATCTACAACTGCTATTAATCGTTATAACTCAATAACAAAAACCTAATCAATCTGGCTATCAAACCAGATCACTCTTAATGTGTTATTAGAATGTAACTGTAAAGTGTGGTTTCGACATCATCAAAAAGGGGGAAATTGTTGGGAACCCTAAAGTATTTTGGTTTTGATGATGACCTCTCGAAACACACTTAGTCCTCTTGTTAGAGTTAAACTGTTCTACATGTTAACAGATCACTACATATAAAGTGAATTTTGATAAAGAACAGATTAGGAGATGACTTAACATGTAAAGGATCTATTCCTATAGAAGTCATTTAAATAATAGTCTAGGTTGAAGACCAAGACATTTCACAAAAAAAGAAGAAATCGATCTGTTGTAACAGACATCGACAAGATCACCGACCAGATCAATGTTCACGGCGAAGCACCAGATCGATAGAGTCGTCAAACCACCAGATGACATCATCCTACACATCATATCCTCTTGCCACGTCAAAATTGAAGTCCATCCAATAGGTTTTGGAAGAGAATCCTTGATTGACACGAAGAAGGAAAGTAACCGTTAGCAATCTGCTTCCCATACTTAGGGGATTGAGTCAACATTTCTACAAGGCAAGAATAGATATGATGGATATCATTGATCGGCAATCTACAATCAATCTTATGCCAATCAACAAACGGCTAGAATTTCAAATTCAAAGCCTATATATTTGAAGTTCAAGGTCTGGAGAAGATATATGCGACATCGAATAATCACACGCCAAGGCAATCAATCTCTGGACCAGACTAAGAGCTTCAAACAACTGTGATTCTACATCACACCAACCCAGTCTCGATTCAAGTCTGTCTGATCGAGAAAGAGGAGATCACCCTGCTAGCTAGTAGTTTTCTAGTGGTAACGTAGAGGTAATCTGATGTAAAGGGACACGACCCTTACTTCGTGCATAAGTATCCTTCTAGCTTTGATTGATACTTGTGACTCGTCCTCCACGAGTATAAAGAAGAAGAGTATCCCAGTAGTGGATAATCTGGTCTAGTTTTGATCAGATCGTGGACGTAGGGATTTCCCGAACCACGTTATACAACTGTGTCATTTATCTTTCTACATATTTACTTTCAGTTGTTTATTATTCTAACTCTCTACACTTTCATATAGACTGCATCTCAATCAATCTGTTTTAATCAATCTGGTTAATCTTTAAGGTTTTCTATATAAGAGCACTTACTAAATCCACCATATTTTCGCACACACTATACTTAGAAAATAATAAGATCACTCTTATTATTATCTTAGCATTTACACTAGAGAGCAATCTGTCTGGACTGATCTGGTATCGATCTGTTGATCAATCTGGTCAGTCATCTCCCGAGCAAACTGAAAAGTTTGTATTTGGTGTATTCCCCCCCCCCATACACGAAACCTTGCTCTTTTGGGACCAACAAGTGGTATCAGAGCAGTGGTTCAAACGACC
This sequence comes from Leonotis leonurus, assembly GCA_026898415.1. Classification (NCBI taxonomy): domain Eukaryota; kingdom Viridiplantae; phylum Streptophyta; class Magnoliopsida; order Lamiales; family Lamiaceae; genus Leonotis; species Leonotis leonurus. The sequence goes on from JAPKLX010001981.1 coordinate 5,656, forward strand.
ATTGTTTCTATTTCATAGGGATAATACCTGCGTGGTCAACTTGAATAGATCTAGGAAAACCTATCTTTCGTTCACGTGCATACTATCTGCCATGGAATCATCTGTTGTTAGGGCTTGTGAAGAATTCTCCATCCAAGGATATAGAGAATGGAGCTTCAGAATCAAAACAGCACTCAAAGCCCATCACTATCTGATGTGGAAAGTAATTGAAGAAGGTCCACTTGAGATCACTGAAGAAAAGACTGTAACTACTTCAACTAGAGTAACTACACAGATAGTTCCTAAAGATCCAAGAAAATACACTTTGGAGGAACGTCGCGAAGCCAATCTGGATGACTTTGCTAAAGGAATTATATCTAGCACAGTCAAAGGCGTACATCTGGCCAAAATCCAAGATCTGGATACTGCCAAAGAGATGTGGGAAGCCTTAAGAGACTTGTGTCTAGGATCAGAAGTCATGATTGAGAACAAGCTGTCTCTTGCCTGCAAGAAATACGATGAATTCAAAATGAAACCAGGCGAGACCATTGAGCTAATGAAAATGAGATTCACTGGAATCCTCCTTGAGATATCAACGTTCAATAAGAACAAATATACTCAAAGAGAGGAAAACATGAAAGTACTCAGAGCACTTCCACCTTGCTGGGAAATATATGCTGCAATGCAACCACTTCATGCAGACTTCAATGAACTCTCTACAGAAGCTTTATTTGATCATCTTGAAGGCCATGAATGTGATATACAAAGAATTCGTGGACCAGATCATCTGTCCAAAAAGGTAGAAAACGGTTCAAAGAAAGAAAAAGAAGTTGCCTTCAAAGTGAAGAGCAAACCAAATGAACCCTCTGAACCTTCTACACCAGATGAAGAGAAAGGTTATGAAAAATTAGTAAAAGAGTTTGCAATGATTGCCAAACGCATGGACAAGATGGAGGTCAGATCGAAAAAATTCAGACGTTTCTACAAAGATAACAAAAATAGATTCTACAAGAAACGTGACAATGATCGATCTGATAGCAAGGATGAATCAAAACAACAGACTGGTAAATTCAGAAAAACATCTAACTCAACGGATTATACCTGCTTTGGTTGTGGTAGAACAGGTCACTTCAAAACAGATTGTCCTGATCTGTCCAAAAGCCAAAGAGAAGAATTGAGAGCAAAAAGAGATCGAAAACTCAAATATAAATGCAAAGCCATGCTAGCTGAACAAGAATCAAGCAGCTCGAGTCATTTTTCAGATAGCTCATCAGAGAATGATGAAGAATTCTTTGCTAATGATGAAGAAAGCTGGGATGAATGCTATGTAGGACTAGACAACGGTCTGGATGAAATCGAGGTAAATTTTTGCAATTCCAATTCATCAAATGATAATCTGGAACAGGAAATAGAAGATCAATCTGAATACTCATGGGAAGAAGTGAATGAGATGTTCAAAAGCTATTCGAGCATAAAAAGACTGTTTAGAGAAGTTGTAGAAGAAAATGATAGGCTGAAGAAATCTGAACAGATATTGTTGCCCAAGTAACTCATCTGGAAGAACAGATCAAGGGAAAAGATAGAGAGATTCACTCTCTAAACTCAAAGGTTAAAGATCTCATCAACAGAAACAACGTAGCTGAAGAAAAGATAAAGAAAGGCAAAGAAATGATCTACAAAAGTGATGAATGTGCCAAGCTGCTAATCAATCTGCAGCAAAAGGGCACATCTGGATTAGGATATCCAGGTCACACGAAAAAATCTTCGGGAACCATAAACTTTGTACCAGAGAGAAAGCAAATACCAGATCAAGAAATAAATCTGAGAAACAAGAAAGATCATCCCCAGAAGATGTTGATAAAGGAGACCGGGTACAAACAATACTACCAAACAAAGGGTCAACCAGCTCATTACACAGAAACAGATCATGTTCATTATCCACCAGCTCAACATGACATTATCCACCAAAAATGTCAACAGGGTAAAGAATGTCAACAGGACAGTACCTATCAAGAAGGGATTGAAGAATGATGGAATAGAGAGACATCATCCATCTGTATTTCACTCGCTGTCTAGAGTGGATAATGATGGGAACACCATTACTTGCTATATTTCTGTTCCTAACCCAAAAATGTTCTGGATTCGAAAGGGAACATTTGCTAATAACCAAGCAACCAAACGTTGAAGGGTAGTCAAGTTTACTTAATTGCAGGACCAGAAGACTGCAAGAAGAAACAAGATAGCAAGAGGAACAATCTGGAAAATAGATAGTGGATGTTCGAAGCACATGACTTGTGACAAGAATCTACTATCAGATTACATTGAAAAACCAGGACCACAGGTCACCTTTGGATGTAACACAAAAGGATACACCAGAGGATATGGAAACATAAAATTTGGCAAGACCACCATCTCAAATGTATCGTATGTTGAGGGTCTTAGTCACAATCTATTTTCAGTAAGTCAATTCTGTGCTAATGGTAATCAGATCGTTTTTGATACTAACAACTGCTTTGTGAAGAACAAGGAAGGAGATGAGATACTCCTTACCGGAAAATTGCAGGATAGGCTATATATTGTCCAATGGTCAAACCAGATCGAGACATGCTTAGTCACTAAAACTGTATCAGAAACAAGCTGGTTGTGGCACAAGAGATTGAGTCACTTAAATTTCAAGTCAATCAACAGGATTGCCAAAGAAAAATTAGTGGAAGGTCTACCAGATCAAGTATATGATAAAGACCATATATGCGATGCTTGTCAAGCTGGAAAGTAAACCAGATCATCCTTTACAAACAAAACAGCTCACTCAACATCAAGAATACTGGAGCTTCGACATCTAGATCTGTTTGGGCCAGTTAAAACACTAAGCATAAATGGGAGAAAGTACACCTTAGTAATCATAGATGACTTCTCAAGGTTCACTTGGGTCATCTTTCTTTTAAAGAAGAAAGAGACACTAGCCAAACTACCTGATTTTCTACACAAGATCACCAAACAGAAAGAGGTGAATATAGCCACCATCAGAACAGATCGAGGAACAGAATTTCTCAACCAAAAGATTGAAGCATACTGCAATAAGATGGGAATCACTCATCAAACTTCAGCTGCTAGAACACCTCAACAATATGGAGTTGTTGAAAGGCGAAACAGATCACTTAAAGAAGCAGCTCGTACTATGCTAAATGCTACCAATCTACCTAAGAAGTTCTGGGCAGAAGCTATCTACACAGCCTGTTATACTCGAAACAGATCATCAATTACACTCAGACATGGAAAGACAACATATGAGATCTGGAACAACAGAAAGCCTAAGATTTCTTACTTTCGTACTTTTGGCTGTTTGTGCTACATACACAATAATGGGAAATCTCAATTGAGGACTTTTGATAGCAAAACTGATCCTGGAATATTCTTAGGATATTCTGATGTCAGTAAAGCATATCGAGTTTACAATAAGAACTCTTATATTGTGGAGGTAACACCTCATGTTGTTTTTGATGAGTCTATTGTTGAGTACAGGTCACCAGATGATAAACAGACAGAAAACTAGATGACTACAAGAAAGATGAATGAGATATTACTAGAAGATATTCTTATCTGTAATTCAAAAGGCGATGATGAAGAGATCAATACTCAACCTATTGCTGAAAAAGTTATACAGCAAGGGGGAACAATCCTACATGAACTGGATGAAAACAGATCACCAACTGAAAGCAATGAAACAGTCATTGCAGATGATAATCAATCTGAATATCAAGATCCAGAAGCAAGAATAGATGAGAATCAATTTCAAGCTTCATCAACAGCTCACATTGAATTTAAGGAACCAATAGATCAACCTGATCCTGAGATATCTTATGAAGAGATGACCAGGAGAAGGAGATGGATACAAGATCATCCACCAGAACAGATCGTTGGGAACCCATCAGATCGTGTGAAAACAAGAAGAATGCATGGAGAAAGTGCCTTGTTAAGCTGCTATCTCTCTCGCATTGAACCCTCTGATGCTCATGAAGCACTACAAGATGCAGATTGGATAACAGCAATGCAAGAAGAACTCAATGAGTTCAAAAGAAATGAGGTCTGGTATCTCGTGGACAGACCCAAACATCAAGGAGTAATTAGTGTAAAATGGGTGTTCAAAAATAAACGAGATGAAAAGGGTGAAGTAGTCAGAAACAAAGCCAGATTAGTAGCTAAAGGCTATAATCAATAAGAAGGCATTGATTTTGATGAAACATTTGCACCCGTAGCCAGACTAGAATCTATAAGGTTGTTCTTAGCATATGTTGCATACAAAAGATTCAAGGTATACCAGATGGATGTCAAAAGTGCCTTCCTAAATGGTATCCTTGAAAAGGAAGTCTATGTGGAACAGCCACCTGGATTCGAAGAAGCAGATCCAAATCAGAAAGTATACAGACTGACAAAAGCAGTCTATGGTCTAAAACAAGCCCCTAGAGCTTGGTATGAGACATTGTCTACATTTCTACTAGAATCTGGATTCAGAAGAGGATCGGTTGACAAGACTTTGTTCATCATCAAAGTTAAAGAGAATATCCTTTTAGTACAAATATATATAGATGATATCATATTTGGATCTCAATCTACTTATATGTGTGATAAATTTGCTGAACTTATGAAAAATAAGTATCAAATGTCCATGATGGGCGAAATGAGTTTGTTTCTAGGTTTGCAGTTCAAGCAGTTACCAGATGGCATCTTTATTAATCAAGAAAAGTATATTAATGATCTGCTAACTAAGTTTGGGATCAAAGACAGTAAACCTGTTAAAATTCCAATGTAGACCAACGGGAAAATTGATCCTGATCCAGAGGAAAAACCAGCAAATATCACTCAATACAGAGGGATCATAGGATCACTACTTGTCACAGCCCAATTTCTTAACCCTATCTTAGTTAAGTAATTAGACCATGACTCGGGTAACTTAAGAAAATCTTGGAAATGAAAATGAATCTCAGGGATAAATCGAATCAAAATTTTCGCAGGAATCTCAGGGCAGGTTTGACACCTTAACTTCAAAGGCTCATAACTTACTCATCCAGACTCCGAATTGAGATCCGAAAGAACCATTAGAAAGTTATCGAAAATATCTTTAAAATGGTACCAATTTTACACGAATTTGGACAGATGAAACGAACGAAAAAGGGGTTCCAACACGCTGCCCTGTTTCCAGCGAAAACAAAACTCAACAATTTATGAACTCAGGTTTCAATTTACCAAAGGCAAAACTCAAGCAATTAGGAAGAAGGGTTAAAAATGATGATTCACCAAGAAAATTACCAACATGGGTTTCATAAGCTAACCAAGCATAAAGGCACCAAACATTCAGATTAACAACAAGAAGGAAACTGAGTTTTGCAACGGAAAGAGTGGTTGAGCTATATGTATGACGACATATAACTCAGGGCTTACAAAATATGTTTCAACAAAGTTTAACAAGATGACCATAATCTCACTCAACATTTACATGTCAAAAATAAATTACAGTGTTCAGCTCCATTGTCATCTCCCAGCTCAACCTGCATGTTTAGAAATACATGCAGGGCGTGAGTACATAAAGCACTCAGTGGACACATGCCAAAAACATTTAAAACTTGCTCTTAGAGCTATATTGTTGACTTGCCAACTTTAGCATATACAGGGTTTTTAAGAAATAACCTGCATACGCTTCTTAAAACGTATATCTTTTCTTTTCTGAAAATAATGAAAACTGAATATGCATGTCATGTGTCTGCAGACATTTATCTCAAATCTGTAATACCATATCTACACTCTTGTGTTGAGAGGTAGGCCTCCCTCTCAAACACTCTGACCGGCCAACCCGCTCGCTGACTCACGGTCCAATGTGTACACAAACCCTTACCGGCAGCTCGTCCGGCATAGGGCCGATATTGTAATTCTCTTGTAGATAGGTAAAATGCAGCATGCTCAAAACAGGCAAGTCAACTTCTTTAAACATAAAAACATATCATTATAAATAATTCTTTAGTTCGAAAGCCCACCTGGACGGTTTAATCTATCTAGTCCAAGGCTTCTTCTCCTTCTTTCTTTTCTTCTTTTCCTTTCTCAGCGAAACCTTACATTAGTAAAACATTTAAGAATAAGAAACCGTACTCTTTTCTATGAAATCATCAATTCATAATCTCATTCTCCTTCTTGTAATTTACTTGATTATCAACTATTATAACTATAAGTTCTTCGGCTTTTGCATCCTTCTATCTTAACATTACATTAATCACTTATCATATCTATGTTATTACGTTACTTCTTAATGTTCTAACATATCGTCTTTTCAACATCTTTTATCACATATTCTTTAATCCCTCTTCCTAATATTTAAGGAAGATTAAACATATCATGTCTTAAACACCATATATCATATGAGTACACAAACTAACTCTTTCCAACTTTTACATATGAGCTTGGAAAAATCCAAATAATTTATATATCACTTATCATGCTTCATAAAGTTCATATATCAAGTTAATAGAGGCAAATAAAATAAAATACCCATAGCTCTTCTATCTCCATAATTTTCGAAAATTAGCCCCAATCTCATATTTTGATTTTTATCAAATTTCTTTCTAATCTTATGTTTAAACATGCTTAATTACATGAATATAAGCTTAATTTAAGCATAGCATCACACTTAATAACATAAATTTAAACTCAATCCTAAGGCCACATCTTCATCTAATTCATCTTATTTCTACATATTCTTCCACTTTATGCATGATTTAATCATAAGAATAATAAGAACTTCACTAATACTTTCAAATCTCTAATCTTTCTTCATCATGCTTCAAAATCATAATTAATCAAAATTTAAAACACAAAAGTATAATGAAAGAGTATTATTTACCTTCAATTCACTAATCTTTATAGTTGATGTGGCTTGGAATCACACTATTTTGCTTGGGATGAGAAAAATTTTATGGTATGGTAATGGTGATGTATTCGAAAATTTGTGGAAGGAAGAAGATGAATATTTTTGATGTTTAAATAAACAATAATAAATTTTATTTTGATTTAATTAAATTAGTGAATTCACCACTTTCTACAATATTCTAGAGAATTTGAGAAATTTATTTATTTATGATCATCTCTACATGATATACTAACATTCTTAAATCATGCTTAAGTCACACTTATATCATCCATCTTCACTAATTACAACTAAGTGCCTTGAAATTTTAAAATTTCTACTTTTATCCCCTAAGGATGCAAAGCCTTTTTAAATCTCAAATTAGCAATTAAGTACTAATTAAAATTTGAGGGTATTAAACTACTCTACCTAACTGCCAGTCGACCTGACATTACATTTGCAGTAGGTGTATGTGCAAGATATCAAGCAAACCCCAAGGAGTCTCACATGGAAGCAGCTAAGAAGATATTAAGATATCTTAAGGGAACAGCTCAAATTGGACTATGGTACCCATGTGAAGACAACTTTGAGCTAACTGGATACACAGATTCAGATTATGCTGGATGTAAGCTGGACAGAAAGTCAACATCTGGTACATGTCAGTTTTTAGGAAATAAACTAATCTCGTGGTTCTCAAAGAAGCAGACATATGTTGCCACATCAACCACAGAAGCTGAATATATGGCGGCAAGGAGCTGTTGTGCTCAAATACTCTGGTTAAAACAATAGCTCAAAGACTATGAGATTGATGTCAAGGAGATACCCATGTTCTGTGATAGTTCCAGTGCTATAGCCATCACACAGAATCCTGTTTTGCATACCAGATGCAAACACGTCGATGTGAGACATCACTTTATAAGATATCATGTTGAAAGAAAACATGTACCGACATTCTTACTAAAGCATTACCAGAAGAAAGATTTAAGATGTTTTGTGGGAAATTAGGATTGTTAAATCTGGAAGAGAGGACCAGATAGTCTTAGAACAGATCATGTAAAATTCCAACTGGGAATTGACACCAGATCATCTAAGTACAAGTTAATGGTCAAACAGATCAATTAAATTCCAACCGGGAATTATTAAGATCATCACACAAGATTGATGTCCAAATTTGAAAGTGGCAACTAGAATCTGGATTCAGAAGAGGATCAGTTGACAAGACCTTGTTCATCATCAAAGTCAAAGAGAATATCCTTCTAGTACAGATCTATGTAGATGATATCATTTTTGGATCTCAATCCACCTATTTATGTGATAAATTCGCTGAACTTATGAAGAATAAGTACCAAATGTCCATGATGGGCGAAATGAGTTTCTTTCTAGGTTTGCAAGTCAAGCAGCAACCGGATGGTATCTTCATAAATCAAGCAAAATATATTCAAGATCTGCTGACTAAATTTTGGATCAAAGACAGTAAACCAGTGAAAATCCCAATGCAGACCAATGGGAAAATTGATCCTGATCCAGAGGGAAAACCAGCTAACATCACTCAATACAGAGGGATCATAGGATCATTACTCTACCTAACTGCTAGTCGACCTGACATCACATTTGCAGTAGGAGTATGTGCAAGATATCAAGCAAATCCCAAAGAGTCTCACATGGAAGCAGCTAAGAAGATATTAAGATATCTTAAGGGAACAGCCCATATAGGATTATGGTATCCATGTGAAGACAACTTTGAGCTAACTGGATACACATATTCAGACTATGCTGGATGCAAGCTAGGCAGAAAGTCAACATCTGGTACATGTCAGTTTTTAGGAAATAAATTGGTTTCTTGGTTCTGAAAGAAGTAGACATCTGTTGCCAAATCAACCACAGAAGCTGAATATATGGCAGCAGGGAGCTGTTGTGCTCAGATACTTTGGTTAAAACAACAACTCAAAGACTATAAGATCGATGTCAAGGAGATACCCATTTTCTGTGATAGCTCTAGTGCTATAGCAATCACACAGAATCCTGTTTTGCATACCAGATGCAAACATGTAAGATTATTATAGGTACACCTTTCAATGTACCCATACATGTAAGATTACTCGATTTCTTCTCCACTGGACGCTATGTAAGAGTAAAAGCTCTTTGGTATTGGGGCACCTGTTGAGAAGACTGCTGCGGCGGCGGCATCTGGGGAGTTTGAAGAGGTACTGCCGTCTAATATGGAAAATCAACATATTGTTGAGTCGGCAGCTGTGGACTCCCTACAATGGCTTTCATTGACTGAGTTTGCTTCGGTAGATTTGGTTTACTTCCAGTGCCGGAAGTCTTGGCTCGATTTGGGCAATTATTAGCATAATGCCCTACTTGTCCACATACATAACACGCATTACTACCCCACTTACATACCCCTGAATGTGCTCGGTTACAGGTTGGACAATTTGGCTTTTTAGCTTGATTGGATTGTGAAGACTGACCCTGGGTAGTCGTACGTGGTTGATTCTGAGAAGTCTGAGTTGGGGGTTGCCACTGTTACCTGTTGGGAAAATTCTTACCTTCCCATTTTCTCTTCCCTTTAAATTTCTTATCTCCAAACCACTGTTTAGGTTGAGTCTGACCTGCATTAAGATTCGTTTCTAAAGGAGTTTTCTCCAACCTCATTTCCATCTCCATGTCTAAAGCTCGATTCAAAGTCTCGGCATAAGACATAGGTGGTTGGCTGGCTAATATAATTCTCATCTCTCGATTCAGCCCGACGCGAAACAAGTCGGCCATCTTCTCATCCGTATCAACTTTATACGGCGCATAACAGGCTAACATGCAAAACTCTTGAGCATACTCAGCTATGGACTTTTTACCTTGTTTCAGATTGGCAAATTCTATATCCTTCTGCTTACGGTAGCTCCTTGGTATGTACTTAGTATAAAGCTCTTCTTTAAACTGTTCCCATGTAAAATTTTCTCTTTGTTCAGGAGTGTAGTACCCCGAAATACTGTAGCTGTAATTAAATGATGATTAAAGCTTAGTTAGGGCATTGCATCCTTAAGAGAATATTTTTATGAGATTAAGAAGAGTTTGAAGAACCTATTATATGATTTAGAAGAAAGAATTACGATTATGTCGTTAAGAAAGAAAATGGAATTTATTAATTCCATATTACAAATAAAAGAAAGGGGTCGAGATAGAATAAACTCAGACGAAGCATACCCCTCAGAAGAGAAAATTTTTATCTATTAGATAACATAGAAAAATGGAATTAGAAATTTCATTAAGCTAGAAAACAGACAAAATAGAGAATAAAAATTTATTATTGTAATTTCGGCAATAATTAAATTTGTTTTTGGCTAAAACTCGGTTTGAGAATTTAACAGCTGTAGGAACACCTACAAATTTTGTCCGATTTTCTAAGGTATATAGAAGAGATTATTATAAGGATTTTGTTAGAAAATATTGTTTTGAGAAGGAATTTATTTAATTAAATTCATTCGGTAATTTAAAACTCGAATAATTTGTTCAAATGAACTCGGAATCACGAACGGTCTGAACCGGTGGATTCCTTGTGTCGAGAAGAGTCATCCAGCATTAAAATCTTGATGCACGAAAAATGAGGAGGCGGGACGTTCTAGAAGCCTCTAGAGTTATATGGATAATTATCAAATTATTTAATTAATAAAATATAATTACTTA
>JAPKLX010002265.1:0-14269 GCA_026898415.1 Leonotis leonurus
GAGTAATTGCAGGATAATAGCTTGAATTCTCGTACTTCTTTCTGGAGATGAAGGTGGTATTTATAGCCTCAATGAAGAAACTATCCGTTGGAGACAATGACCTCTATTTTCAACGCATTAATGGTGGCATTAAATGCATGGCAGGGTTGTTGATGCACGTGTGGTCAAATGAGAGTTGTTCCACCTTTCACGCGATTTCCCAGTGTATTGCCATACTGGGAATGATTCACCGTACAGAGATATTTGAAATTCTTGTACATCATTCCTTAAAGCATGCTGTTGATGTGACAATACACAGAGTGATTGACTTATGACAAATTTAGGTATGTCGGCAGTCCACCATAGTTACTGTGAGGAGTAGTTTGAACTTGATGTCATAACAGCTCGCTGTCCATCGTGTTGTAACTTCATCTCTTTGGTTCTCCATTGAATGTAACGACCAGATCGTTTTTGGTATAAAACGATCTGCTATATGTATGGTAGAGATGATAAGATCGTTTTTGGAACAAAGCGATCTGTTGCTTGAGATATCAGTTGGTTGATGTACTCCTTTTGAACGAGCTGCTTCATCCTCTTGTAATGTCTTGAAAACGATCTGTTGGTAGAAGTAAGCAGCGGGCTGATTATGGGGAACTAGCTGCTAAACTACTTGTAATATTCTACAACTATATTCTGCTTTCTAAACTAATCCTAGTCTATAGGACCAGATCGTTAGAAGAGGATTTGAAACTTCAAACCTCTTTTACATTTGTGATCTATTGATAGATGAACTAAAAATCTACACCAAAACAAGTATAAATATCAGTGAGCTGTTTATGTAGGAAGCAGATCGTTATTATTATATAGAAAACGATCTGCTTACTGCAATAGGAGCTATCTGACTTACAAAGGACAAAACTTGTTATCTTAGTAATCATTGTGTCCAGGATACCTTTTACTTAGAATAATACAGATCGTAATTTATGTACTAAAAACGATCTGCTTCTATTACACTTAAGATATTCCTTAATAGATGACAATGACTACTTGGTTTCCAAAACATCAAAGTATAGTTTCGAGGAACATCATTAAAACAAATATAAATTCATGGGGTTCCCAATAAAGCTAGACCAGATTATCCAATACGAGGATACTCTGCTTTTTTATACTCGTGGAGAACGAGTCACAAGTATCAATCACAACTTGAGAGATACTTATGCACGAAGTAAGCGTCGTGTCCCTTTACAACAAATTACCTCTACGTTACCACTAGAAACCTACTAGCTAGCAAGGTGATCTGCTTCCTCTCGACAAGATAGACTTCAATCGAGTTTTGTTGGTGTGATGTAGTATCATTAGTCTTTTGAAGCTCTTAGTCTGGATCAAGGATAGCTTTGAGAGTATGTTCGTAGTATAGCTCGCGTGTATCTCTTGTTTCTTAGTTATCTCTCCAGGTTTTGAACTTCAGATTTATATTGGCATTGAATTGAAAATTCTAGCCGTTGTTGATTGGCGTGAGATAGTTGGTAGATTGCCAATCAATGATGTCAATCATTTCTCTTCTTGCCTTGTTGAAACGTTGACTTAAACTTCTAAGTATGGAAGGAAGATCATTAACGGTTACCTTCCTTCTTTATGTTAAGCGTAGATTCTTTACCCAAACCCTGTTGGATGGGCTTAAATCTTAACGTGGCAAGATGGTATGATGTGTAGGATAATGTCATCTGGTGGATTGATGAATCAATCGATCTGCTGCCTCGCTGTAAGTATCAATCTGGTCATCGATCTGGTCGCTGTCTGTTACAGCAGATTGATTCCTTTTTGGCGTGAAATCTTGACCTTCATGCTATACTAAGTTGAGATTGACTTCTATTGGAATATTTCCTTTACATATCAAGGCTTCTCCTAATCTGTTCTATAACAGGATTCACTTTATATCTAGTGATCTGTTTTACACGTAGAACAGTTTAAACTCTAAAACAGCTAAGTGTGTTTCAAAAGACCATCATCAAAACTAAATATATTAGGGTTCCCAACAATTTCCCCCTTTTTGATGATGTCGAAACCACACTTTACAATAATGTCCTAGCAACTCTTTAAGAGTGATCTGGTTTGATGACCAAATGGATGATTATTCGTTATTTAGGTTATAACGATTTAAGACATTTTATATATGTTCTGGACAATAGGGTGTTGTCTTGAGAAACTTCAAAGAAACTTCCATATATATAAGAGGAAAATAGAGATTACAGTTCATCAAAGCAACAATAAGAATTACAGATAGAAAGAGATATGAGAAATGATTATCTATCTGCTCTTCCTTCTTTCTTCTTGCTGTCTCTTCATTTTTACCCTTGTCTCATCCGAGATCAGTTGCACACTCTCATAAACCCCTTCTCTTACCCTTATGTAGTCAGGGTCTTCTGCATCAACTTTATACCCTCTGTTCTCTGCCAGTTGGTTTATGAAAGTAAGCAGGAAGGTTTTGTCAGGTAGATCAGTCCCTGGAATGGTGGGGCACGATCTGAACTCTCTCTCTGGGGCAGTGATCTGGATTTTTGCTTTTGCTGCAGCCTTTCTTATCTCTTCTACCAGATCACTTGCGTCATTCAAGTCCAGATAACGGTTAAAAGCTTCGTTCGGAGTTCCTTCGATGTATGCAGGCTCCTTTAGGAAGTATCTGCACATGATGAAAGCATTCTTGAGTCCTTCCCATCCATCTCTCAGATGTTCTGGAACCCAGTTGGTCTCTCCAGTTGATCTGATGAGCGCAGAAGGCCAGCTGGATCTGTTGGTCCCGAAAGAGCAAGGTTTGGTGTATGGGGGGGGAATACACCAAATACTAACTTTTCAGTTTACTTGACAATTTATATGAGAGCTCAAGCTATTCTGTATAAGAAATTGCTTGGAATGACTGACCAGATCGATAAACAGATCAGTATCTGGTTTAGTCCAAATAGATTACTCTCAAGGTGAAAACACTTAACAGATAATAAGAGTGATCTTATTACCTTTTGAGTGTAGAGTGAGTGCGGAATAATGGTGGATTAATGATTGCTCTTGTTTTGAAAACCTTAAGGAATTAACCGGATCGTTTAAACAGATTGATTGAGAATGCAGCTAATATGATAGTGCAGAAGGTTAGGATAATAAACAACAGATAATAAGAATGCAGAAAATTAAAGCACACGATGTTTAACGTGGTTCGGGAAATCCCTACGTCCACGATCTGGTCAAACCTAGACCAGATTACCCACTACTAGGATACTCTGCTTCTTTATACTCGTGGAGAACGAGTCACAAGTACCAATCACAACTAGACTGATACTTATGCACGAATGAAGGGTCGTGTCCCTTTACAACAGATTACCTCTACGTTACCACTAGAAAACTACTAGCTAGCAGGGTGATCTCCTTTCTCTCGACAAGACAGACTTGAATCGAGGTGGTTGGTGTGATGTAGAATCACTGAGTGTTGAAGCTCTAAGTCTGGAATGCAGATGACTTGAAGGTTAATTGCAGTATAGCTCGCGTGTGTTCTCTTCTTTTTCCAGATTGTTGACTTCAACTATATAGGCATTGAATATTGAAATTCTAGCCGTTGTTGATTGGCGTGAGATAGATGGTATATTGCCAATCAATGGTTTCCATCATATCTGTTATTGCCATATAGGAAAGGTTGACTCAATCTTTGATTTATGGAAATCAGATTGTTAACGGTCTCTTTCCTTATATGTTTAAATCGTAGATCATCTTTCCAAACCCTGTTGGATGGACTTTGATCTTGACGTGGCAAGTGTTTATGATGCGTAGGATGATGTCAGCTAATGGGTTGATGACTCAATCGCTCTGGTTCATCGCTGTAGGCATCGATCTGGTCATCGATCTGGTCGCTGTCTGTTACAGCAGATCGATTCCTCTGGGCGTGAAATCTTGACCTTCATCCTATTCTAAGTTGAGAATGACTTCTATAGGAGCATATCCTTTACATTTTAAGTCATCTCCTAATCTGTTCCAAAACAGAAATCACTTAAGCTATAGTGATCTGGTTTTTACACGAGGAACAGGTTAACATACAGACCAGCTAAGTGTGTTTCGAAAGACCATCATCAACACTAATCTTTAGGGTTCCCAACAATTTCCCCCTTGTTGATGATGTCGAAACCACACTTTACAAAAAGAATCCTATCAGCTAATACAGATCGGTCTGGTCTGGTTTTCCAGTTTGATCAGATTTCGTTATTAAGTTTATAACGTTAAGGATAGTTTATATATGTTCTGGACAATGAATTGTTGTCATCAGAAACTCAAACTGGATTCATATATATATAGAGTCAAAGAAGAGTTTTACAGATAGACAGAACAAGAATGAGAAAAAGGCAGATCATAAAAGATGAAAAATAGAAGACTATCTGCTCTTCCTCTTCTCCTCCTGTTGTTTCTTCAATTTTGCTCTGGTCTCGTCAGAGATGAGCTGAACACTTTCATACACTCCCTCTCTTACTCTAATGTAATCTGGATCTTCAGCATCCACTTTGTACCCTCTGTTTTCTGCTAGCTGGTTTATGAAGTTCAGCAGAAAGGTTTTGTCCGGGAGATCTGTCCCAGGAATAGTGGGACAGGTCCTGAACTCCCTTTCTGGAGCAGTTATCTGGACATTGGCTTTAGCAGCAGCAGTTCTGATTTCTCCCACCAAATCCTTTGCATCATTTCTATCCATGTACAGATCAAAGGCTTCATTTGGAGTCCCCTCACAGTAAAGAGGTTCTTTGAGGAAGTATCGGCACATGATGAATCCATACTTCAGCCCTTCAAACCCTTCCTTCAGATGATCTGGGACCCAGTTGGTCTCTCCCTGCTTTGTCAAAGATCTGCGTATGGGAGCAGAAGAGAACCAACTTGATCCAGCCTTTCTCTTTTTCTTGGGAGGTTGGGATGAGCTGGTTGGAGTGAAGGTTTTCTGCGCTTGGAATGAGGGTGGGCTGGCAGTGCTTGGTCGATCTGTTGTAATAGCTGGAGCTGGTTTCTTTATAGTTGATGCACCAGATCCAGACAAGCTCTTCTGTTTCTTCTTTTCTTGCGCAGCAGCAGCAGATGGCATTCTCTTTCCACTCCCTTCCCCCTTTTCGACATCATCAATGAAGGATTGAATGAATGTCTTGAGAGAGGTGACTTCATTTTTCAGCTCAGCGATCTCCTTAGCAGATTCAATTCTGCTAGACAGCAGCGAGGTGATGTTGAGATTGGAATCATTGATCTGCCTCTGAAGAAAAGTCTGTGTTTTGGCCAGATCAGATTTAATCTCTTCTTGAGCTGCCTTGATGTCTGCTGTTTCATCAAAATAGGATTTGAGCAGAGTGGATGTTGGATATTGCAGATCGCGTAGCTTCCTTTCAACAAAGTTTTTGCCGTCTGTTTCGAACTGTCTGAGTAGCAGTCTGGTGTAGGAGTTGGCTTCTTTGACTAGATCTGCTGTGAGACCATCTGTCTGCTCCTTGACTATGGTGTGTACCATGTCTTTCTCTTTTTCTGCGAAGGCACGGATGATTTTGTACATCTCCTTCACTTTGAATTCTGTTGAGAACAGACTTTGATCAATCTGGGCTTTCCTCTCATCAGCAGCAGCCCTGTCATCGTCCATTTTCTTACTTATCTCCTCAAGTTTCAAGCGACAGATGCGCCTCAGATCAGTGTCGACCTGGTTGACATGAGATTGCAGATGGTCGTTGAATTCTGTCAGTATGCGTGTGGCTTCATCTTGGACCGTGGTCAGTGTGCCGTACATATACTGATCCACCTTCTTGGAAATAAGGTCTCTGATTTGAATATTAGATAGGGATTGATGCTGGTCCATCAATATATCTTCCAAGGTGAATGTTTGCACATGTACATTCTGGGCAGCTGCAACACCAGGAGTGATGATATCATGTGTAAGCTCGCCTCCTATATTCTTTCCAAGGAATTCTTCTTTGTCTAGTTCTTCTTCAGTTGGTGCAGATGGAGTAGTGATCTGCACACCAGTGTCAGTCATGACCTGGTCTGGTGCAAGTTCTGCTATGGCTGCACCCGGTTGGTGAGCAACAGATGGGGCAGTCTCATCATCATCTTCATCCACAATGCTGGCATAAAATTGTAATTTCCCAGCTTTCTCATAAATCTCTCTCAGATTGATCTGCAGCTTCTGAGCTTCGAGCTGGGCAATTGCAAGAATGGATTGTGAGAAGCTTTCTCTTAGCTCTGTAACTGAAGATACTTCAAAAATGTTCAGCAGCGTGGCTTCCTCTGCCTTGAGCTGATCAATCGATCTGATTTTAAGCAGAGCATCTAGTACATAGAATTCCTTGTCTTTGATCAGCAGCAGCAATTTTACCCTCTTAGCTGCATCATAGCTCTCAGGAGTGAGCTGGATGCCTGGAAAAGTGTTAAGCACAGCTCTGTCTGCTTCAGCTTCAATCATTTTTACTACACACTGAGCTGTTTTCTTTTCAACATCTTCATCCGAAGATTCAGTTTCTTCCTCATCCTCCTCAGCGATCTGTGCCAAAGGCTCAGCAGATGATGAACTGATTGTGTGAGCTGGGGAGAAATCCCTGGTCTGGTCTGGGTGTACTGCTGTTAGAGGCTCTACTTCCTCTGGTTCATCAACCAATACAATATTTTCTTCCTCAACCTCCTGTTGAGGGAGTGTAGTTTCTTGTGCTAGTTCTGGGCTCTGTTCTGTCTCAGCCAATTTTTGAAGCTTTCGTCGTTTAGGTTTTGGTGGTTGGGCTGCTGTTGATATGTCAGTTTCAACCGAGCTGGCTCTCCTGGTTGTTCTCTTGGTAGGAGTTTTCTCTGTTTGCTTCTCCTTAGTTGTTTGAGATTTTGTGGATCGATCTGCTGGACCAGAAGGAGGAATCCAGATAGGATTTGAACTCCCCATTTCCATCAGAGCTCTGAAGACTACAGGATCTTTAGCTCTGGCAATCAAGTTTGCTGAAATGCCCATTGACATTTCCAGCTGATGCTGATCCTTTGGAAAATGCTGCCTGGTGTTGAATTCAACCATCGTATCCCACTGATGTTGAGGGAAGAATGACTCAAGCATAAAGCTTATCTTTGTTGAATGACGCAGGCTGCTTCTTTTTACTTCAATGCCAGGAGAGCTCCCTTTCACAAATAAAATCATTTTGGCCTCCTTTGCCAACAGATCGTACAAGATCCTGCTCCAGTTGACTGGCAGATTAAGAACCACGGCGGCCAATATCCTGAACTTCTCGGGGGTCACCTGGTCATAGGATCCATTGTGATTTAAGAAAATCCTCTGTACGAATTCAAAGATGATTCTGAACTCTGGCGCGAGAAGTGCACGGACAAACATCCTGTTGGTGTAATGGATAGGGACTGTCATGACCATTTCCATAGCTTCTTGCAGCTGTTCTGCAGTAATCTCTCCAAGGTCAAGTCCCTCATCCTTCACCTTGTAAGCAGTGTTGATGACGTTGATGACATTGTAAGGTGTGTTGCTTACTGTATTTCCTTTGCTCACCCTGATGGTGGCCTCATCTCCACCTCTCTCTCCCTGCCACGAGAGGTAGAAGGCAGCAACTTCCTTGGGTAGAAAGTGCACAGGGTGTGAGGATATAATCTTGTGGAAACCTACAATGAACATAGCAGTGTAGATGTGAGCACTATCCTTCCATCAGTGAAGTATAAGTGCCACAAGAACAGTTTATGCAGTTCTACGTAATTTACAGATATCACATACAAGAGAAAAGATACAGAGTAAAAACATTTAGACATTTGAATACGAATTAAAAGCGAAACATGAAACCTTTGCACTGACGAACGAGATCAAATGCCTTCTCCAGTTTATGAAACCCGAAGGTATCAAGAACCGCAAAAAGGTCTTGGTGAATATAAGGTTTCAGATAGGTTGCTTGTTCCAGAAAAGCAGACGATTTGGGAGCCATTTTTGTTAAAAAAAAGAATTTTGCAAGAGAGAATTTTGGGAGACAGAAAATTTGCTAAGTGTTAAAAAAAAAAAAAGGTTTGTAAGCGTAAGTGATACACGAACCACCTTATCAATCTATATACGCAAAAGAGAAGATAAACAAGGTAATAAATTATTGAGAAATCCTTCCCTTTTTCAGCTTTCCCGCTGTTGGTCCCGAAAGAGCAAGGTTTGGTGTATGGGGGGGGATTGTTGGTCCGAAAGAGCAAGGTTTGGTGTATGGGGGGGGAATACACCAAATGCAAACTTTTCAGTTTACTTGACTAATTTAATCAGAGAGATGTAAGCTTTCTGGTTTACAGATTGCTCAAAGTGATAGAACAGATTGATTTTCAATCAATTAGATTCTATCCAAATAAATTCTCTCAAGTGAGATATACAAAGCAGAAAGCAAGTGTGAACTTGTTTCCAAATTATATATTGTGTGCGGAATAATGGTGGACTTAGTCAGTGCTCTTGTTATGAAAATCTTTTGAAGACTTAATCGAGTATTTAAGGAGTTGATTAAGAAAGCAGATTTGAATGAGTATGATAGATGCAGAGTAAAAAAACAACTGAATATAAAATGCAGAATTTAAATAACACAGTTATTTTTACGTGGTTCGGGAAACCCCCTACGTCCACGGTCTAATCCAAACTGGATTAGATATCCACTACTAGGATACTCTTCTTATTTAACCTCGCTGAGAACGAGCCACAAGTTCCAAGTACAAACTGGTTTGAAACTTATGCACGAATAAGGGTCGTGTCCCTTTACAACTTACAGAAAACTACTGTAAACAGAGGCTATCTTCACGTTAATCCACTAGAAAACTACTAGCTAGTAAAGATCTCCTTCTCTCGATAAGACAGACTTGAATCGAGGTGGTTTGGTGTGATTATGATCACGAACAGGTTGAAGCTTAAGTCTGATTTAGAGATAGAGTGCTTGAAAGTGTTTCTGCTGTATAGCGCTTGTGAATATTCTTGTTCTTGTCTTCAGACTTTAAATCTTCAAATTTATATAGGCTCTGAATTTGAAATTCTAGCCGTTTGTTGATTGGCTTGATTTGATTTGTTAATTGCCAATCAATCGTATCTCTTATTTCCTTGTAGATTTGTTGATTGAATCTTTTATGAATGGTAAGCAGATCATCTGTGATTTGCTTTCCTTCTTCATATCAATCAATGATTCAGTTTCTATTTCTTTGATGGAAAGTCTTTAATGCTTCATTGACAGATTTGGTTCTGCTCTATCTGGTTTGCTTCTACCCTTCTGGATGTATCCTTTCTGGTCTAGTGACTTTCTGGTTGAGATGCTTTTCTGGTTGAGCATACGTTAACCATTTTCTGGTTGAACTACTTTCTGGTAGACAATGCTTTCTGGTAGAGCATACGTTAACCATTTTCTGGTTGAACTACTTTCTGGTAGACAATGCTTTCTGGTAGGAGTACTTTCTGCTCGAAGCATCTTCCATCTTTCTGTTTGAAGCCTTTCTGGTTTTAACTTTCTGTCAAAGTTGACTAGCTTCATTTTGAGACTTTCTGGTTTGAGACTCTCTGGTTTGAGACTCTCTGATTTAGCATTCTGTCTTGAGACTTGCTGGTTTGAGATTCTCTGGTTTGAGACTCTCTGATTTAGCATTCTGTCTTGAGACTTGCTGGTTGAGCTTTCTGTCTTGAGACTTAGCTTTCTGTTCCAGCCTTCTACTTGAGACTTGCTGGTTTTAGCGTTATGTCTCTAACTTAGCCTTCTGCTCCAGCTTTCTGTTCCAGCCTTCTGCTTGAGACTTGCTGGTTTTAGCATCTGTTCAAGACATCTTCTATCGTTCTGTTTGAACCAGTTTCGACTATCTGTTATGCTGAAACCAAATAGAAGGTACAGAACATGTATAATATCAAGTGTGTTTTGAAAAACCATCATCAAAACTTAGAGATGTTATGGGGTTCCCAACAATTTCCCCCTTTTTGATGATGTCAAAACCACACTTAGTAAAAACAATGTTACTTGTATCATGTTCTGGACAGACAGGTTAATTTGTTATTTAAGTTGAATAACAGTAAATAACAGAGAGATAAGAAAAACTCCAAATTCATTGATGTGTGAATTGTTGAGTACAAAAGATTAACAGAAAAAAAAAAAAAATATAGAAGATATAAAGATTTGTCTATGAAAACCATCTTGCAGCTCCACCCTTCCTCATCTTCTCCCTCTGTGCATCAGAAACCAGCTGGATACTTTCATATATCCCATCTCTAACTCTGGCGTAGTTAGGATCATGGTTATCTATCTTGTATCCTTTGATTTTGGCCAGCTGGTTGATGTAGTTGAGAATGTAAGTCTTGTCAGGTAAGTTGCTGCCTGGTATCATAGGGCAGATCATAAATTCTTTCTCAGGTGCCTTCAGCTGGATTTTGGCATCAGAAGCAGCTATTCTGATCCTCTGTATTAGCTCTTGGTCACCAAAATTCTCAAGATATCTGTTGAAGTCCTCATCAGGAACTGATTCAGAGTATGTAGGCTCCTTCAAAAAATATCTATTCAAGATAAACCCTTGCTTTACTTTCTCCCAGTCAATCTGGTCCTCTTTTGGAACCCATGTATCTTTGGGTGTCTGTTTTTGTAATGACAGATTCCAGGAGAAGGACTTCTTCTTCTTCTTCTTTGATTGGGTTGTTGACTGAGAGGACTGCTGCTGTGAGCGTTCAGTAGATGTAGGCGAGGAGAAAGGTGCTTGATAAGATTTCTCTTTGGCTTCCTGGGCAGCCAGCTTTCTCTCTCTCTCCGCCTGATCTTTGTAAAATTGAGCTCTGAATACTGGATCACACGCTTGATCCATGCTCACTCCGAATAGCAGCAGCTCTGCTATCTGATCCCCTTCATCTATAGGCTTCTTGCCTTTGTCTTTGGGGGTTGCAGATGTAGTTTGAGCTGGTTCTGATCCTAGAAGAGTAGGGTCTGGTCTGGGAGGAGTGGTAGCTCTTGGTTGGGTTGATGCTGGTACAGGTGCTTCTGGTGCTGGTGCTGTTGCTTCAGCAGACGCCTTGCTGCTTCCCTTTCCACCTTTTCCTCCAGAGATTTCCCCCTTTTTGACATCATCAAATAGGGTATTGATGAGTGTACGAAGGGAGGCGATCTCCTCAGACATCTTCTCCATTTTCTCCTCAGCATCTGCCTTGTATCCAAGCAAGAGATTAACAGTTTGATCAGAGGCGTCCATTTTCTGCTCTAGCCTGCTGTTCATGATTGACAAAGTTTTGTCGTATGTCTCCTGAAGCTCTTCTACAGCAGTTAGGCGATTGCTCTGGGAGTCAAATTCTTCTGGAGTTGGATACAGAAGGTTATTTAAGACATCGACCTGGTTTTTCCGCATCAGCTCCACAAATTTCTCTTTTTCAAAAAGAGCTAGATGGGAGTGGATGGACAGGTCTGTGTCTTCCTTGAGTTGAACAGCGAGTGCAGTTCCTTTCTTGTCAACAGCTGCAGTGATTGTTTCATCTTGTTTGGCCAGCAAATCAGCTAGCAAGGAAGTGGCTTTTTCAGCTTTTTCATCAATTCCAGTCAGGCGTAGGTTGATTTTGGCTTGACCTGCTTCAGTTGCTGCTCTATCATCATCCATCTTTTTATTCAGTTCATCCCTAATCTTTCTGAGTTTGCCTCTGAGGTCCTTGTCCATGTCATTTACATAATCCTTCTGATGCTGATTAAAATCAGAGAGGATCTGAGTTGCCTTCTCTTGTATGGTGTTGCAGACATCAGTCATGTGGTCTTCAACTCTAAGAGTAATGAGATTGTCAAGTTGATAATTGTTGAATGTGTTGGGCTCTCGTTCTAAAAGTTCTTCCATGGTATAGAAGTTAACGTGTTTCTTCAGCTTCTGTGCAGCACCATGTGTGTAGATTTCATCGCTGGGTTCTCCGCCAATGTGCTGACCCACTGGCTCATCATCACCAGAATCCAGGTCGATGATAGGAGTTTTCTTGGGAGACTGACTTATTGTAGGTGCTCCCTGTTCTGGTTGTTGATGTTGTTGAGGTTGTTCAGAGTGTGATGTGGGCATGTCAATCTTCAGTGCTGCTGCCTCCTGCTTCATGAGGCTCGAGATAAGTTGGGGATATTCTGTACGCACCTCATGAACGGTTGAGACCTGAAGTAGATTGAGCAAAGTTGCCTCTTCCTTCTTTAAATCTTCGATTGACTTGAGTTGAAGCAGAGCATCGAAAATGTAGTACTCGCTGTCTTTAACCAGCAAGTAGAACTTGATACGCTTTGCTGCATTCAAACTTTCTGGTAAGGATTGTATACCAGGAAAGTCTGCCAGCACTGAGTGTTCTGCTTCATTCTCAAGCAGATTGATCACACTCTCTGCCTGTCGCTTTTTCTCTTCCTCCTCATCAGCGGACTCTCCTTCTTCTTCTTCACTAATCCTTTCCATCCGAGGTGGAGAAGGTGTAGCTGTTCTGGCGGGAGAAAAGTCTTGCTGGCTTGTTTCTGGTTGCACATCTGCTGGTGGAGTTTTTGGTTGTTCTGTTGCTGTTGGTGTAGTTTCTGCTTCATGTTCTGGCCTATCAGATTGTTCTTCTGTTGCAGCTGGTGGTGGTGATGATTCTTGTACTTTCTGAAGTCTTCTCTTCTTCTGTTTTGGCAGGGAGGCAGAAGTCTCTGTCTCCACAGAACTGCCTCGCTTTCTGGCTGCCTTCTCCTTCACCACCTTCTCCTTCTTCTTCTCCACACCTTTAGTAGGTGGCATCCAAGAAGGGTTGGAACTACCCATTTCTAGTGCAGCAACACGGTGCACTTCATCAGGAATCTTGTTGAAGAATTGAGGAGCGAGTCCCAACGACATTTCCAGCTGGTGCTGGTCCTTGGGAATAGAATGACCAGTGTTGAATTCTACTGCATCTTCCCAGGCTTTCTGGGTGAAGAATCGCTCTATCATCAGACTTATCTTGGTCGAATGACGCAAATTCCTCCTAACCTCCACCGAAGTGCCTCTGCCCTTGCTATCCTTTGAGTATGTCACCAGCTTTGCTTCTTTAGCCATCAGCTCAAAAAGGATTCTGCTCCAGTTGACTCGAAGGTTGAGAACAACTGCTGTGAGAATTCTGAATTTCTCAGGTGTGACTTGATCATAAGTGCCACTGTGGTTGAGAAAAATCCTCTGAACCACTTCTAAGAGTAGCTTGAACCCTGGTTGGAGTAGAGATCTTTGGAACATCCGTCCAGTATAAGAGATAGGTATCACCAACATGATCTCAATAGCCTCCTGCAATTGCTCCATTGTGATATCTTCCAAGGCTAGACCTTCATCTTTTAGCCTGTAAGTTTGATTGATCATTTCAATCACATTATATGGTGTCTTGCTTGTTCTGTCACCAATTGGCATTAGTACATTGGCTTCAAAGCCGTGCTTGTCATTCTGCCATGTCAGATAGAAGGTAGCCACTTGCTTTGCCAGGAACATATTTGGATGTGCAGTAACAATATTGCAGAAACCTAATCTCACAAGAATAAAACAAACGCATATGCATATACATCAGTTGAAATTAACGATATGAGTATCTAGCACAAGCAGAGTAATATGAACAGTCATGAGGAGCAAATTCAGAACAGTCCATAAACAAGTAATATTTCAAGCATACTGCAGATATGGTAAAACTGAATAAATTTAAAAACCTTTGCAGCGTTTAACCATTGCGAAAATTTCATCAAGCTTTCGAAAACCATGGGTTTCAAGTACAGCGTACGGTTCAGGTGAGAGAAATTTCTGAACCTCAGCTATGTGTTGCAGAAAGAGTGAAGTTTGAGGTGCCATAGTCAAACGCAAAGATGTTTTTGCGAAGAGATGCAGAGAATTTTGAAATGCTTAAGTGCTTAGAATTTTGAGAGTGCTCAGTGCGATGAAAGTGAAGGTGAACAGTTTAGAGAAGATATCGCACGTATATATAAAGAATAATTTAAGAGAAAAGAAATTTGAAGAGTTGAAAAGATTTTCTCCCTTTTTAGATTTTTCCCGCTTCAAGATTTGTTTTGCCGCCTTTCCTTGCGTGAGATGAACGCTCTAGATCCTAGGGTCTATATGCGAGCGTGTGCGTATCTCTCACTTTTGGCAACTTTCCTTTTTCCTGTTTCTTGCAGGGATTTCCTCGATCCCAGTTCCCAAGGTTGTGCTAATCATGATAAAAATAGAAGATTAATTAAATCTAGGGTAAAAATATCTTTTACAATCCTGTAACCTAGGAGAGTGACGTCTTTTATCTTGACGCTTCAATTTCCTTAAAAGTTCCCCCTTGACTTAGCATTTAAGAAATAATTTC
>JAPKLX010003322.1:0-11309 GCA_026898415.1 Leonotis leonurus
CTAGAAAACTACTAGCTAGCAGGGTGATCTCCTTTCTCTCGATAAGACAGAATTGAATCGAGGTGGTTGGTGTGATGTTGAATCACAGAATGTTGAAGCTCTAAGTCTGGAATACAGATTGCTTGGAAGAATAATAGCAGTATAGCTCGCGTGTGTGTTCTCACTTTTTCCAGATTTTTGACTTCAACTATATAGGCATTGAATTTTGAAATTCTAGCCGTTGTTGATTGGCGTGAGATAGATGGTATATTGCCAATCAATGGTTTCCATCATATCTGTTCTTGCCATATAGGAAAGGTTTACTCAATCTTTGATTTATGGAAAGCAGATTGCTAACGGTCTCTTTCCTTATATAAGTTAACCGAAGATCTTCTTTCCAATCCCAGTTGGATGGACTTTGATCTTTGACGTGGCAAGAGTATATGATGTGTAGGATGATGTCAGCTGATGGATTGATGACTCAATCGTTCTGATTCCTCGCTGTAGGCATCGATCTGCTCATCGTTCTGGTCGCTGTCTGTTACAGCAGATCGATTCTTCTATGGCATAAAGCCTTGACTTTCATCCTATTCTAGTTTGAGATTGACTTCTATAGGAACATCTCCTTTACATTTTAAGTCATCTCCTAATCTGTTCCATAACAGAAATCACCTTATCTATAGTGATCTGTTTTTACACGAGAACAGTTTAAGCTCTAAACAAGCTAAGTGTGTTTCGAAAGACCATCATTAACACTAAGACTTTAGGGTTCCCAACAATTTCCCCCTTGTTGATGATGTCGAAACCACACTTTACAATAATATCTTATCAGCTCATAAAGAACGATCTGGTCTGATATCCAGATTGATGTTAGTACGTTATTAAGTTTATAACGTTTAGGATATTTTCATATGTGTTCTGGACAATAAAATGTTGTCATCAGAAACTCAAACATATTTCATATATGAATAAAAAGACAAGTAGAGATTACAAACAGTCAAGACAAAACATAAGAAAAGCAGATCATAAAAATATGAGAGATATGTCTAACTGCTTTTTCTTTTCTCTTCTTGTTGCCTCTTCATCTTTGCTCTGGTCTCGTCCGAGATAAGCTGCACGCTTTCATATACGCCTTCTCTTACCCTTATGTAGTCAGGGTCTTCTGCATCCACCTTATATGCTCTATTTTCTGCTAGCTGGTTAATGTAGGTGAGCAGGTAGGTTTTGTCTGGTAGTGAAGTGCCAGGAATTACTGGGTATTCTCTGAATTCCTTTTCTGGTGCAGAGATGGAGACTTGAGCTTTTGCAGCAGCTTCCCTTAGGGCCTCAACCAAGTCCTTGGCATCATTTCTATCTAGATATATGTCGAATGCCTCGTTGGGTGTGCCTTCACAGTATAGAGGTTCTTTGATGAAGTATCTAAGCATGATGAAGCCAGATTTCAGACCCTCCCATCCATCCTTCAGGTGATCTGGAATCCAACTGGTCTCTTCTTTTGATGTTTTAGAAGGAACTGATGATGACCAACTGAATCCAGATCGTCTCTTTTTCTTTGGGGGTTGAGATTGGCTTTGATCTGGTTGAAGATGTGGTCCTTATTATTTGAGCAGATGTAGGTGCAGATGGTGGGCTGGTAGCTTGTGCTGTGATCTGCTGCTCCGATTGAGCTATTTCCTTTCCTTTCCCTTTTGTGGCAGCAGCAGATGGAGATGACTTCTTTCCTTTTGCTAGGCCTTCCCCCTTTTCGACATCAACAACCAACAGATTGATGAATGCCCGTAGGGAAGTAACCTCCTCCTTTATGGATTTGATCTCTTTATCTGTCTCCACTTTTTGGGTTAGCAGAGATGTGATATTGAGATTAGCATCATCGATCTGCTTTTGGAAGGAGGTTGTGAGGTTGACCAGATCAGTTGTGTGAGCCTCGACATCTTTTTGGATGAGCAGACTGTCGTTGAAATATGTTTCGATCATTGTTTTCGTCGGGTAGCGCAGTTCGCTTAACTTTCTCTCAACAAAGTTCTTCCCATCCTGTTCAAACTGTCTGAACATAGCCTTGGTGTGTGAGATGGCTTCTTTTAGAACATTAGCTGTTATGCCATTGGTCTGTTTCTGCACAATGGCATGCACCATATCCTTCTCTTTCTCAGCGAATGCAGTGATAATCTTGTACATCTCTTTCACTTTGAACTCAGTTGAAAATAGACTCTGATCGATCTGTGCCTTCCTTTCATCAGCAGCAGCTCGATCATCATCCAGTTTCTTGCTGATCTCTTCAATTTTCAGCCTGCAGATTGTCCTCAATTCAGAGTCAACTCGATCGACATGAGTCTTCAAGTAGTCATTGAACTCTGTGAGTATGCGGGTAGCTTCATCTTGTACTTGGGAGAGCGTGCCATACATATATTGGTCGACCTTCTTGGAAATAAGGTCTCTGATCTGCATATGAGACAGTGATTGATGTTGGTCCATCAATATGTCTTCCAAAGTGTATGTCTTCACATATACACCATGGGCAGCTGCAGCAGCAGGAGTGTAGATGTCGTTTGTAAGCTCTCCTCCTATATTCTGTCCAATTAGTTCTTCCTCTGCGTGAGATTGACTTGTCACTACATTGGGGATTTCAGAAGGCATGGCTTGTTCCTCCTTAGTCGGTGCAGTGGCCTGCTTTTCGCCTTCAGCCATTTGTTGATCTATCTCTGTTGCTGGAATGGCTGCACCCTGTCGGTGAGCATCAGTGTGAGCAGCTTCAATCTCTTCATCAACAATTTCTTCCTCGATGCTGTTATAAAAATCCAGCATGTTTGCCTTTTCATAAGCAGATCGTAGATCAACCTTCAGTTCATCTGCCTCAAATTTTGACATTGCGAGGATGTCGGTTTGGTATGATTCTCTTAGCTCGGCAATGGATGCAGCTGTAAAGATTTTAAGCAAAGTTGCTTCTTCAATTTTAAGTGCATGGATTGATCTGTTGCGAAGCAAGGCGTCTAGTACGTAAAATTCCTTGTCTTTCACGAGTAAAAGGAATTTGAGGCGCTTGGCAACATCATATGACTCTGGGGTGAGCTGGATCCCCGGGAAAGTTCTGAGCACAGAGTGATCTGCCTCTGTCTCAAGCATTCTTACCACAGATTCTGCTTTCTTCAGCTCATCCTCTTCATCTGTTGATGCTTCTTCTATCTCGGCCTCCTCATCAATCAGCTCTAGATGATCAGCAGATGATGGGCTAGTAGAGTGTGCGGGGGAGAAGTCTTTGGACTGATCTGGGTGTACAGATGAAAGAGGTGCCACATCTTCTGGTTGACCACCCAGTATAACTTCTTCCTCCTCAACCTCTTGTTGAGGAATGACAGCTTCTGCAGCAGCAGGTGCTTCAGTCTGAATTTCAGTGGACAATTTGTGAAGTCGTCTGCGTTTTGGTTTGGGCGGCTGAGCTGTGGTAGATGTATCTATGTCGATTGAGCTGGATCTTCTTGTAGTTCTCTTGGTGGGGGTTCTCTCTATTGGCTGTTCCTTTGTTATTTTGGATTTTGTGGGTCGATCTGCTTGACCAGATGGTGGAATCCAAATGGGATTCGAGTTTCCCATCTCCATCAGAGCATTAAAGACTACAGAATCTTTAACCCTGGCAATCAGATTTGCTGAAATGCCCATCGACATTTCTATCTGATGCTGGTCTTTGGGAAAGTGCTGTTTGGTGTTGAACTCAACAACTATATCCCACTGATGTTGAGGGAAGAAAGACTCGAGCATAAAGCTGATTTTTGTGGAATGTCTTAGAGTGCTTCTTTTTACTTCAATTCCAGGTGAGCTGCCTTTCACAAACAAGATCATCTTGGCCTCCTTTGCCAAGAGATCGTATAAGATCCTGCTCCAGTTAACTGGCAGGTTAAGAACTACTGCTGCTAAGATCCGGAATTTCTCAGGGGTGACCTGGTCGTAGGACCCGTTGTGATTGAGGAAAATTCGCTGTACGAATTCAAATAGGATTCTGAATTCTGGCACGAGAAGTGCACGGACAAACATCCTGTTGGTGTATTGGATGGGAATAATCATCACCATCTCCACAGCTTCTTGCAGCTGTTCTGCAGTAATTTCTCCAAGTTCTAGGCCTTCATCCTTCACTTTGTAAGCGGCGTTGATGATATTGATTACGTTGTAGGAGGTGTTGCTAATCGTGTTCCCTTTGCTCACCCTGATGGTGGCCTCATCTCCACCTCTCTCTCCTTGCCATGAGAGATAGACCGCGGCAACTTCCTTGGGAAGGAAGTGTACTGGGTGTGAAGTGATAATGTTGTAGAAACCTACAGGAAACACAGTAGAGCATATGTGAGCACTATCCTTCCATCAGTGAAGTATTAGTGCCCCAAAGCAGTTTTATGCAGTCTAGCAATCGATATTACAGGGATCACGAGTAAAATTATGTAAACAGAGTAAAAGCAGTTTGTTATGTGCATGTATAAGAGATACTATTAAACAAACTTTAAACAAGAAACCTTTGCACTGGCGGACAAGATCAAATGCCTTTTCCAGTTTGTGAAACCCGAAGGTGTCAAGAACCGCGAAAAGGTCTTGGTGAATGTAAGGTTTCAGAAAACATGCTTGCTCGAGAAAGACAGATGATCTGGGAGCCATTTTTGCTAGAAAATAAAGGGATTTACAAAGGAGGAGAGAATTTTGGGAGGCAGAAAATTTGCTAAGTGTTTCGAGAAAATATGTGAGTGATACATGAAACGCCTTATCAAACTATATACATGAAAGAGAAGATAAGTAGAGTAATAAAATATTCAGAAATCCTTCCCTTTTTCAGCTTTCACGCCTTTCCATGTTCTAGGTTTACAACCTATAGTCGCCTCTCTTTATCGTGTGACGCACGCGCTATGATCGAATGGTTGTGATGTGGCGCGTTGTCTTTGTTGCAGTCAGTTTCTTCCTTTTTCTTGATTTGGTAGATATTTCCTCGATCATGTTTCCCAATTACTGTACGTAATCATCAAAAATAAAAGATTTTGATATCTAATGTCAGAATATAGATAATTAGTCGCCGTATATAGTTGACTTTTCCCCCTTAACCAAGTAATGGAATAATTAATAAGAAATATTAATTCAATATCCACGTGGCATTAAGTAATCTGGTCAAGGTCAATCTCTTTTATGGTGAGAACTATCGATCTGGTTGATTTCTTTAATAATTCCCAGTTGGAATCTGCTCAATCTGTATTGACATATACTTAGTGATCTGGTATCAAGTCCCTGTTGGAATTTTCACATAAGCTGGATTTTATCAATCTGGACCATGATGATCTGGTTTTGATTCCATGTTGGAACATTGATTTTGTTCTGGTTTAGATCAATCTGGTCCTATCTTCAAGATTTAAAAGTCCTAGTTTTCCACAAAGCATCTTAAATCTTTCTTCTGGTAATGCCTTAGTGAGAATGTCTGCTCTCTGAATCTCAGTGTGTATTTTCTCAATTTGTACATGTTTTCTTTCAACATGGTCTCTTATGAAGTGATGTCTCACATCAACATGTTTGCATCTAGTATGCAAAACAGGGTTCTGTGTGATTGCTATAGCACTTGAGCTGTCACAGAAAATTGGTATTTCCTTGACATCAATCTCATAGTCTTTAAGCTGTTGTCTTAACCACAGTATTTGTGCACAACAACTTCCAGCTGCCATATATTCTGCCTCTGTAGTTGAGGTGGCAACTGATGTCTGTTTCTTAGAGAACCAAGAAATCAGTTTATTTCCTAGAAACTGACATGTACCAGATGTTCACTTTCTGTCCAGTTTACATCCAGCGTAGTCTGAGTCAGTATATCCAGTCAGCTCAAAATTGTCTTCACATGGATACCATAATCCTATATGGGCTGTTCCCTTAAGATATCTTAGTATCTTCTTAGCTGCTTCCATGTGAGACTCTTTGGGGTTTGCTTGATATCTAGCACATACTCCTACTGCAAAAGTGATATCAGGTCGACTGGCAGTTAGGTAGAGTAGTGATCCTATGATCCCTCTGTATTGTGTAATGTTAGCTGGTTTTCCCTCGGGATCTGGATCAATTTTCCCATTGGTCTGCATTGGGATTTTCACTGGATTACTATCTTTTAATCCAAACTTGGTCAGCAGATCGTTGATGTATTTTGTCTGATTAATAAAGATACCATCTGGTAGCTGCTTGACTTGCAAACCTAGAAAGAAACTCATTTCTCCCATCATGGACATTTGATACTTATTTTTCATAAGTTCAGCAAATTTGTCACACAGATAGGTAGATTGAGATCCGAAGATAATATCATCTACATAGATCTGGACTAAGAGAATGTTTTCTTTGACTTTGATGATAAACAAAGTCTTGTCAACAGATCCTCTTCTGAATCCAGATTCTAGTAGGAAAGTTGATAAGGTCTCATACCAAGCTCTAGGAGCTTGTTTTAGACCATAGACAGCCTTAGCTAGTCTGTATACTTTCTGATCTGGATCTGTCTCTTCAAATCCAGGTGGCTGTTCCACATATACTTCTTCTTCAAGAATACCATTGAGGAAGGCACTTTTGACATCCATCTGGTATACTTTGAACCGTTTGTGAGCAGCATATGCTAGAAATAGCCTTATAGCTTCTAATCTGGCTACTGGTGCGAATGTTTCATCAAAATCAATGCCTTCTTGTTGATTATAGCCTTTAGCTACCAATCTGGCCTTGTTTCTGACTACTTCACCATTCTCATCTCGTTTATTTTTGAACACCCATTTTATACCTATTACTCCTTGGTGTTTGGGTCTGTCCACGAGGTACCAGACTTCGTTTCTTTTGAACTCATTGAGTTCTTCTTGCATTGCTGTTACCCAATCTGCATCTTGGAGTGCTTCATAAGCATCAGATGGCTCCATGCGAGAGAGGTAAAAGCTCAACAATGCACTTTCTCCATGCATTCTTCTGGTCTTCACACGATCTGATGGGTTCCCAACAATCTGTTCTGGTGGATGGTCTTGTATCCATCTCCTTCTCCTGGTCATCTCTTCATCAGATATCTCAGGATCAGGTTGATCTGTTGGTTCCTCAAATTCAGGGTGTGCAGTTGATGTAGCTTGAAATGGATTCTCATCTTGACTTTCTTCTGAATGTTGATCATCATTTGTAATAATTGTTTCATTGTTTTCTGTTGATGATCTGTTTTCATCCAGATTGTGCAGTGATATTCCCCCTTGCTGTATGATCTCTTCAGCAATAGGTGGAGTGATAACTTCTTCATCCTCACTCTTTGAATTCCAGATAAGAATATCTTCAAGTAAAAGTTCATTCATTCTTCTGGTAGTCACCTGGTTTTCTGTCTGCTTTTTATCTAGTGACCTGTACTCAAGAATAGACTCATCAAAAACAACATGAGGTGTTACTTCCATAATATGAGAATTCTTATTGTAAACTCGATAAGCCTTACTGACATCAGAATATCCTAAGAAAATTCCAGGGTCAGTTTTGCTATCAAAGGTTTTCAACTGAGATTTCCCATTATTGTGTACGTAACATAAACAGCCAAAAGTTCTAAAATATGAAATCTTAGGCTTTCTGCTGTTCGAAATCTCATATGGTGTTTTGCCGTGTCTCATTGTGATGGATGATCTGTTTTGAGTATAACAGGCAGTGTATATAGCTTCTGCCCAGAAATTCTTCGGTAGATTGGTTGAATTAAGCATTGTGCGTGCTGCTTCTTTGAGTGATCTGTTTCTTCTTTCAACAACTCCATTCTGTTGGGGAGTTCGAGCAGCAGATGTTTGATGAGTGATTCCCATCTTGTTGCAATATGCTTCAATCTTCTGGTTGAGAAATTCTGTTCCTCGATCTGTTCTGATAGATGTTATACTCATCTCTTTCTGTTTAGTGATCTTGTGTAGAAAGTCAGGGAGCTTGTCTAGGGTTTCTTTCTTCTTTAGCAGAAAGATGACCCAAGTGAATCTTGAGTAATCATCTATGATTACCAATGTATACTTTCTCCCATTGATACTTAGTGGTTTGACTGGTTCAAACAGATCAAGGTGTAACAGCTCTAGTATCCTTGATGTTGAGTGAGCTGTTTTGCTCGCAAAGGATGATCTTGTTTGCTTTCCAGCTTGACAAGCATCACATATGTGATCTTTATCATACACTTGATCTGGTAGTCCTTCCACTAACTTTTCCTTAGCAATCTTGTTGATTGATTTGAAGTTAAGATGGCTCAATCTCTTATGCCATAACCAGCTTGTTTCTGATACAGTCTTAGTGACTAGGCAGGTCTCGATCTGATTTGTCCACTGGACAATATATAATCTATCCTGCAGTTTACCGGTAAGGAGTATTTCATCTCCTTCCTTGTTCTTCACCAGATAGTTGTTAGTATCCAAAACAATCTGATTACCATTAGCACAAAACTGACTTACAGAAAACAGATTATGACTCCTCAACATATGATACATTAGTGATGGTGGTCTTGCCAACTCTGATGTTTCCATACCCTCTGGTATATCCTTTTGAATTACATCCAAAAGTGACCTGTGGGCCTGGTTTCTCTATGTAATCTGATAGTAGGTTCTTGTCACATGTCATGTATTTTGAACAACCACTATCTATAATCCAGATAGTTCCTCTTGCTATCTTACTCCTTCTTGCAGTTCTTTGATCCTGCAATTAATCACACTTAGCTACCCTTTCAACGTTTGGGTGCTGGATTATTAGCAAACATTCCTTTTCGAATCCAGAACATTCTAGGGTTAGGAACAGTAACATAGCAGGTAATGATGTTTCCCTCATTATCTACTTTAGATACAGAGTGAATTTTAGATGGATGATATCTCTCTATTTCATCCTTCTTCAATCTTTTCTTAGTAGGTACTGTCCTGTTGACAATTTTTGTCCTGTTGACATTTGCTTTTTGAAGGTGTTTTGTTTCTGTGTAGTGAGCTGGTTGTCCCTTTGTTTGATGATACTGTCTGTTCTTTGCATCTTTTATTATCATCTTTTGAGGATAACCTTTCTTGTTCTTCAAGTCCTTCACTTGATTTGGTATTTGCTTCCTTTCTGGTATGAAGTTTATAGTTCTAGAAGACTTTTCTGAGTGACCTGGATACCCTAATCCAGATGTGCCCTTTTGTTGCAGATTGATTAGCAACTTGGCACGCTCATCACTCTTGTAGATCATTTCTTTTCCTTTCTTGATCTTTTCTTCAGCAACATTGTTTCTTGTAAC
Organism: Leonotis leonurus; assembly: GCA_026898415.1. Lineage (NCBI taxonomy): Eukaryota > Viridiplantae > Streptophyta > Magnoliopsida > Lamiales > Lamiaceae > Leonotis > Leonotis leonurus. The sequence continues at coordinate 9,203 of JAPKLX010003322.1, forward strand.
CAGATCCTTAACTTTTGAGTTAAATGTGTGGATCTCACTGTCTTTACTCTTGATCTATTCTTCCAGATCGTTTATTTTAGCAACAAATTGTGTATTTGCTGTGCTTAAAATTTGCTCAACTTTCTTCAATCTGTCGTTCTCTTCAACAACTTCTTTAAATAGCCTCTTGATACTTGAGTAACTTTTTAACATCTCATCTATTTCATCCCATGAGTATTCTGCTTGATCTTCACTTTCCTGTTCAAGATCATTATCATTATTTGAGGAATTTGAGTAACAAGAATTTACCTCAACTTCATCTAGCCCGTTGTCCAATCCCACATAGCATTCATTCCAACTTTCTTCATCGTCAGCAATGAAGGCTTCATCATTTTCTGATGAACTATCTGAGAAATGACTCGAGCTGCTTGAGTTCTGTTCAGCTATCATTGCTTTGCGCTCATATTTAAGTTTTCGATCTCTTTTAGCTCTTAGTTCTTCCCTTTGACTTCTGGACAGATTAGGACAATCTGTTTTGAAGTGACCTGTTCTGCCACATTCAAAGCAAGTGTAATCTGTAGAACTAGAGGTCTTTGTTGTTTTATAAAGCTGCTTCTTGGACTCATCCTTGTCATCAGATCGATCATTGTCATACTTCTTGTTGAAGTTTCTCTTGTTATCTTTGTAGAAGCGTCTGTATTTCTTCGATCTGGTTTCCATCTTGTCCATTCGTTTGACGATCATTGCGAACTCTTTTAAGAGTTTGTCATAGCCTTTCTCTTCATCTGGAGTAACAGGCTCAGAAGGATCATCTGGTTTGCTCTTCGCTTTGAAGGCTACCTCTCTGTCCTTCTTTGAGCTGCTTTCTGCCTTTTTGGACTGATGGTCTGGTCCTCGAATTCTTTGGATGTCACACTCATGACCTTCGAGATGATCAAATAGGGCTTCAGTGGACAGATCATTGAAGTCTGCTCTTAGAGGTTGCATTGCTGCATAGATCTCCCAGCTTGGTGGAAGAGCTCTAAGAACTTTCATGTTCTTCTCCCTTTGAGTATATTTGTTCTTTTTGAACGCTGATATCTCAAGTAGAATTCCAGTGAATCTCATCTTCATCTGTTCTATTGTCTCGCCTGGTTTCATTTTGAATTCGTCATATTTATTGCAGGCTAGAGACAGCTTGTTCTCGATCATAACTTCAGATCCTAGGGCTAGGTCTCTTAAGGCTTCCCACATCTCTTTGGCAGTATCCAAGTCTTGGATTTTGGCCAGATGTATGCCTTTGACCGTGCTGGAGATGATCCCTTTGGAAAAATCATCAAGATTTGCTTCTCTCCTTTCTTCAGAGGTATATTTTCTGGGATCCTTTAGTACTGATTCTTTAACCGCTCCTGTCTCTGTGATACGAGTAGTTTCTTCTGTAATTGCCAATGGCCCTTCCTAATTTACTTTCCACATTAAGCAATGATGGGCTTTAAGGCACATCTTGATCCTGAAGCTCCATTCTCTATATCCTTGAATAGAGAATTCCTCGCAAGCCCTGATAACAGATGACTCCATAACAGGTAGTATGCACTTGAATGAAAAAGGTTTTCCTAGATCTATTCAAGTAGACCACGCAGGTTTTAACCTTGTGAAACAAAACAATGGTCAGTTTGAACCACTGCTCTGATACCACTTGTTGGTCCCGAAAGAGCAAGGTTTGGTGTATAGGGGGGGGGGGAAATACACCAAATACTAACTTTTCAGTTTTACTTGACAATTTATAAGAGAGTTCAAGCTATTCTATACGAAAAATTGCTTGGTAGTGACTAAACAGATCGATATTCAGATCAATAACTGATTTAGTCCAGACAGATTACTCTCTTAGTGAAAACACTTAGTTGATAATAAGAGTGATCTTATTACCTTCTGAGTGTAGAGTGAGTGCGGAATAATGGTGGTTCAGTGATTGCTCTTGTTTAGAAAACCTTAAGAATTAACCAGATTGATTAAGGAGATTGATTGAGATGCAGATGGATGATAGTGCAGAGATTAGAATAATAAACAACGGAAATTAAATATGCAGAATTATAAAGCACACGGTTGTTTAACGTGGTTCGGGAAATCCCTACGTCCACGATCTGGTCAA
>JAPKLX010000962.1:0-32475 GCA_026898415.1 Leonotis leonurus
GATGGATAGACATCTTTAACATGTTTGGCTCAACTCTTTCTGTTTTAATTAGAACCTTCTGGTTATGTCCTTTCTGGTCTTAGTGCCTTTCTGTCTGTTACTTGCTGGTTCAACTCTCTGTCCGAGACATCTTCCATCTTTCTGGTTGAAGCTTTCTAGTTCAACTTTCTGTTAAAGTTTGACTTGCTTCAGCTTTCTGTCTAAGACTTGCTGGTTTAACTTTCTGTGCGAGACTTCTTCCATCTTTCTGGTTGAAGCTTTCTGGTTCAACTTTCTGTTAAAGTTTGACTTGCTTCACCTTTCTGTCTAAGACTTGCTGGTTTAACTTTCTGTGCGAGACTTCTTCCATCTTTCTGGTTGACATGGCTTCGACTATTTGGTTTTATAAAAACCAAAAGAAATGATACAGAACATGAATAATATCAAGTGTGTTTTTGAGAGAACATCATCAAAACTTAGAATATTTGTGGGGTTCCCAACACTAGATCTCCGTGTATTTCTTCTGGTAAATGTACAACGTACTTTTCAAAGAAATATGTGAATTTTAGCTCAGTGGATGAGGATGAATATCCAATATACAAGACACATAACAATGGACGTGTTGTTCTTAAAATTGGGGTGTCCTTGGATAACAAATATGTGGTGCCGCATAATAGAAGTTTGTTAATGAAATATGGGGCTCATTTAAATGTTGAGCGGTGTAATCAGTCGTGGTTTATTAAATATTTATTTAAGTACATTAATAAGGGGAGTGATCGGGTTACTGCATCTTTTTATCAATCTTGTGAGGATAGTGAGCGAGATTATGTGGTTGATGATGTTAGTATGTATTGTGATTGTAGGTATATTTCTTTGTGTGAAACTATGTGGAGAATTTTTGGATTTCCAATTCAATTTAAAAAACCTTCAGTTGAGCGGCTTAGGTTTCATTTGTTTGGACAACAACACATAGTTTTTTCAGAGTCAAACCCTATAGAAAATGTATTGGATAGCCAAATTGTAGGCCATACTATATTTCTTGGTTGTATGTAAGCTAATAAAAAATTGTTGAAGGTAGAGAGTTAACCTATACGGAGTTTCCAACAAAGTTTACTTGGAAAGATGACAAGTTTTATCTGCCAAGAAAGTAGGGTTACTCTGTTGGAAGATTATTTTTTGTAGCTCCCAGGTCATGGGAGTCTTATTATTTGATATGTCTTTTGAATGTAGTTCGGGGAGCTACGTGTTTTGAAGACATTCGACGAGTTAATAGGGTACTATATGATTCATTTCGTGATGCGTGCTATGCTTGAGGATTACTAGAAGATGATATGGAGTATATTGATGGTACCGTAGAGGCAAGTTCTTTGCTTCTGGGCAGAGTTTGCGTGCTTTTTTTGTCACGTTATTATCGTCAGAGTCTATAAGTAGACCTGAATTTGTGTGGAATAATTTTTGGAGAGTTTTATCTGATGACAATCTTTATAAATAGAGAAGAATACTGGATCATCCATGTAATGTTATTTTTATTACTGAGGTAGGTTTAACTTTTGTGTATTTAAAGACTCATTGATGTTTTGGCTTTAAAGTAGTGTAATGTGTTGTTTTAATTTAAATATATCTTTAAGTGATGATGAGATAAATAATTTTTGTTTGGTGGAGATTCAAAATCTGTTACTTCGATTGGGTAGAAGTCTTCGTCTGTCTATGCCATTTCCATCTTTTGAGTTTTTTGAATTGCGGCAAAATAGATTGATAAGTGATGAGTTGCATTATGATAGAGAAGTCTTGGGTAGGGAAAATTTTGAATTTGTTTCAAAATTTAATGATGAACAACGTTGTGTTTATGAAGTTATAATGAAATCAGTTGAATCTCGAGATGGGGGATGTTCTTTGTCAATGGATATGGGGGTACGGGTAAAATATTTATTTGGAATGCGTTGTCGGCAGGGATTCGAAGTAAATGAGAAATTATTTTAAATGTTGCTTCAAGTGTTATTGCTTCATTATTATTAACCGGTGGTAGAACGGCTCACTCTCGATTTAAGATTCCGATAAATCTTAATGAGGACTCGATGTGTAATATTAAGCAAGGAAGTGAACTAGCAGGGCTTATTGTTGTGGTTAAGTTGATTGTGTGGGATGAAGCTCCTATGATACACAAGTACTGTTTTGAGGCTTTAGATCGAACTATGCGTGATATAATGTGGTTTTCAAATGAAAATAGTTTAGATTGGTGTTTGGTGGAGATTTTCGGCAAATATTATCGGTTATTCCTAAGGTAGTAGGCAAGATGTTGTGAGTTCGGCGATTAATTCTTCATATTTGTGGACTAGCTGTAAAGTTTTGCGATTAACAGAAAATATGAGACTTCAGAGTGTTGCAAGTATAGATGAAGCGGATAAATTAGTTGATTATGCAAAGTGGATTGCAAGTATTGGAGATGGCAATATTGGGGAACCAAATGATGGAGAAGTGAATATCAAACTTCCTAGGGACATTTTATTGGAGAATTTTTGTGATTGCCGACAAACAATTGTTTCTAGCACATATCCAAATTTTCCTCATTGTGGTGAGGATTGCTCATATTTTGAAAGTCGTGCGATACTTGCTCCTACACTTGATGTAGTGAATTTGGTTAATGAATATATGATTTCTCAGCTTTCATCTGTTGGTCGATTTTATTTGAGTTCTCATAATGTGTCAAAGGCTGAGTGTAATTCGAGTATGATAGCAGAGTTGCACACTCCAGAGTTTTTGAATAGTTTGAAGTGTTCGGGCACACCAAACCACGAATTAGTGTTGAAGGTGGGTACTCCAGTTATGTTGTTGAGGAATATTGACCATGTGAGTGGATTTTGTAATGGTACTCGATTGATAATAACAAAATTAGGTGATCATGTTGTTGAGGTAGGGTTCTGAGTGATATTGTAGTGAGCTATGTTGTTTTGATTCTGCGATTTTCACTTACGCCATCAGATCCGAGGTTGCCATTTAAGTTCCAACGTCGGCAATTTTCATTGATGGTTTCATATGTTATGATGATTAAGGGTCAATCGCTATCACGTGTGGGATTTTATCTTAAAATACCAGTTTTTACTCATGGACAATTGTATGTTGCTTTTTCAAGGGCAACAAATAGGGACAGTTTGAGAGTTTTAATATGTCACAATGGTGATGTGGATTGTGATTCAACAATGAATGTGGTGTATAAGGAAGTATTTCAAAATATTTAGTAGTTAAAGATGTGTCTGAATTTTATATTTAATTGTCGTTGTAATCGTACTTAGTTTGTATTTTGGTTTTATTGGTTATTTATTGTTATTACATTAAATTATCGTATATTTTTGCTAATTTGAAGAAAAGTTGAGTTTTAGTGAATTTATTTTTTAGAATTTTTTAGAATATATTGTTTACATGTACAAATTGATTGGTTGATTTTTGGTGTATGGTGGTTTGTGTTCTAAAGCATAGTTTTGAGTCAATAACAAATACAGTAAGTGAATTTATAGCTACAATTGTTACAGTAAATGTTATCATCATTCATGCATATACAATTTAAGCATATTTAAAGTTTGCGTACATGCATACCACCTCTCACCCCCACTGGTGAAACAATATTTATTAAGATAATATTTGCACAATAAATCTAATTTTGCTGTCTTTCCCCCACCGACAGTTTCATGATTAATGAGTAAAGAATTTATATAAGCATTCTAATTTTTTATGCATGCATGTCACCTCTTCCCCACTCGTGGATTAATAGTTATTCTCATGATAAATAGTTTAATAGTTATTCACACATATTATGCGTAGTGAATTCACACATATAAAAGTTATTTATATGTCTAAGTTTCAAGTAATTTAAAAGACTGTAAATCATTCAAAGTGCAAATAAATTTAGTAAGAGATTTCATGTAACTATCCTTGTGTTGTTTGGTATCAATGTTGATGCATATGTTGAAATTTAACATATTTTACAAGCACGTATCATGATAATTTATACTTAGTAGGTGATTGGTTGGTAAGCAAGCTGTTTTTATTTTGGATTTATGCAATAGTATGAAATGTAGTTTGCCTATTATGATTTTTTTGAAATTTAAAAGAAAAGTAGTGTGGATTGAAATTAAAAGTTGTAGTAACTATATAAAGAAATATGTTTATATGTTTCTTTTTCAAGGATTAATAGTAATTAGTCTTTGAAGTTTTAATTTTGCATTACGATTATGGTGATCATGAAACTAATTTGCATTACGATTATGGTGATTAAAAAAAAATAAAAATCTTGAATATCATAATTATATGTGTAACTCCAAACAAGAAAAGGTGTCTCAAGAACCAAGAACCAAGAATCAATTAACAGTCTGTAGAATAAATGAATGAAATAATAGATTACATACTACCCAAGAGAACTGATATATATATATATATAGAATAGAACAATGGAAAACTTTAAAAGATAACAGTGCAGATTAATGAAGAGAAAGGAAAGAAAGAGGGATGTTGTCCCTGCACATCTCGAGCAGAACGCTCCAAGGAGGAGGAAACCATCATGCCAGCAGCATGCCTATATTAGGGGACAAGAAATAGTGTTAAGAGAGAAACTAGAAAATGTAAGCATAAACTTAAGATTATGACTGCATAAAAGTAAGGAGGATTCCTTAAAATGGAAGGGAACAAATATGAGACATTATGCAGGAAAAGGAGAGATTTACACATATTAGTAAGGTAAGAAAGAGAAACTAGAAAGTATGCATAGGCCAGAGATGAGGGCTTCTCTGCAGCAAATAAAAAGGAAGAGGAAGTGTGAAAGAAAAGAAGGAAATCAAAAAAGCATGATTCTAATTATGCAGGTTGTAAGCTTGATAGAAAATCCACTTCTGGAACTTTTCAATTTCTTGGAAGCAAGCTCATCTCGTGGTTCTCTAAAAAGCAAACTTCGGTTGCAACCTCAACAACAGAAGTAGAGTACATGGCTGCAGGGAGTTGCACAGCACAAATTTTGTGGATCAAACAACAACTAAAAGATTATGATGTCTACATAGATGGTGTGCCCATATTTTGCGATAGCTCAAGCGCAATTGCCATCACGCAAAATCCTGTTCTACACACTTGCTGCAAACATGTGGATGTTCTTCATCACTTTATACGTGATCATGTTGAAAAGAAGAACATCAAGATCGAAAAATTCATACGGATGTGCAGCGAGCTGATGTTCTCACGAAAGCATTACCAGAAGACAGATTCAAAATGCTTTGTGGAAAATTGGGCTTGATAAATTTTATCGAAATTGGTACAAATGTTGATAACAGTTAGCTGGTGGTAAAAAGGCGATCTGTTATCACAACTTTAATTTTAGCTTCATATTTTCTTAATATTATTATGTTGCTAAACTTTGTATGAATATTCCAAGTTAAATCAAGCTGCTTAATTTTGAAAATTAACAGCTGGTTGATTAAGTTGAATATACACAGCAGATCGTTCAAAGAAGAAAACGACCTGCTATCTATCAACAAAAGCAGCGAGCTGCATGAAAGAGAAAGCAACAAAAATGTTGATATTAAGAATAGCAGATCGTTCAAAAGATGAAAACGATCTGCTCCTCTACTTCCAAAAGCAGCCAACAACAGATCGTTAAAAGGAAGAAAACGATGTGGCCCTTTACTTCAAATGGCAGTCAACATCAGCTAGCTACATAAAATGAAAAATAGCAGCCCGCTGCTAACACCAAGTAAAGCAGATCGTTCAAATCAAAAACGATCTGCTAGGGCCTTAATCAAGGGGGAATCAAGTTCATTTATTTCTCCAACTCCTTGATTATTTATGACTAATGATTACTAATAAAACTAATTAATTGTAGGATATATCAAACGCCCGTGTGTCAGAAAAGGTGACGGATAAAGTGAAACTCATTTAATGTTGCAGTCTTCGATTAGTGTTTCGAGGCAATGATGTGACGCAATTTCATGGCGTATGAACTTCACTCAGTTTTGGGCGGCAAATCATTACACCAGGGAGTAATCTCAACTGTTACTTGTTATTACTTTTATATGATTTAATCTGGTTCGTTCATGATTTGGCTATAAATATGTGAATGTTTGACTGTTCCTCTTACACTTTCAAATATTCCCTCTCTCATAAAACCTAAACCGCCATTGTTGTGCTAGTTCCTTCAAACTAAGCTTTTTTGCAACTTCATACTTCTTCACAATCACTCCAATCATTCTCAAAATGACCGCATCAGAAACTAGCTCTTCATCCTCTCAAGAAAAACCAATTTCCTTATCGGAGATGTTACACACTATTGAGGCGAAATTGACGCCTGAGCCTCGTGCTGTACTCACACATCACGGGTTTAGAACCCTCGATGTTTTATTTAGCAAAATCGAGGCTTGCACAGGTTACATTACTTAAAAAGCATAAATTGGATTTCTAGGCTTCACATGATTGCTTACTCTACAGATACTACACAATTATTGCTCTATGTATCTATGTGTTCTTTATATAGTATGGTTGTTTGCTTAGGATTTACTCAACTGTCTATGGTAAATTATCAATTTATCAACCAATAAACATTGTTTTCAATCACTTAATCGTATTACATCTATGTCTAGGGTTTCACAAAATCATCATTGCGGAACCAGACTACTTTCTCCCACGACAAATAGCATTATTTTACTATTCGTGGATGGTGGATGATAGAGATGAATATACCGTGAAGATACCCCTTGGAAAGACGAAGTAGGACAATATCCGCACTACAGTTATTGAAATGATTCTGCAAACCTACCATCTGGCTGATGAAGGTGATCTCGTGATTGAAGAGGTCACCGATGACCACATTCAAAGAACTCTCGATATAATTCTTGCACATCCATTTACATGGACGGGAAAAGCATTCAATCGGGCGCTTATTCTACCCAGCTACAGACTGCTCCTTGATTTTGTTCAAAAGGTGTTTCTTGAACACCTGGGTACTTTTGACTCTGTCACTGCTGGAAAGCTCAAAGTCATGGCTGCAGTGTTACTTAATCTAAAGATAAATTGGGCAAGATCGCTGTTGAAACTTATCGTGGATGAAGAACGGCAGATCGTTATTCGACAAAATGATGATGGAAACTGCACAAGTATCAAAATCAAACGACCTCTCCGACTCTCCACCAAACTTAGTACTATCATTGCTGGGTTCTTCCAGAAGGATAAATGGCACAAATCTGTTGATTTCAGCAAGGATTGGATTCTACCAAGGACCCGTCACCAGATGGAAAATGTCATTGGGCATTGCGTCTCAAATTTTTCTCAAAGTCAGTAATGAAAGATTGAAGGACGCACTGATTCGGGTCGGCCAATCCAATCCCGAATGGGAAATCCCAATAAAGAAACCAGAAACTGTTGGTGAAGCAGCAGCAGCAGCACAAGTAAAGGAAGCAGCAGCTGCAGATCGACCAGCAAAGAGGAAGGCAGCTGGTAATCCTAAACCAGCTGCTGCTGCCAAAGAATTCAAAAAGGCAAGGAAAACCAAGAGCAAACCCACTGCTCGAAATCTGGAGGATGAATTGGACGCAACAATTGAAAAACCAAAGGAGCCATCTACTCCCGAAATAAATGAAGCTGAAGTTGAGATCGATGCTCACGAGCAGCTAGTTGATGATGTTGAAGAAAGATCGAAAGGAGCACAACTAATTTTCCAACAATTAAAGGAAAAGGCCACTGACTTGGTGCTAAAATCAATGCCTGGCATCAACCTTACCCCAGCCACATTTGAAATGGCTCAAAGGTTCCAAACTTACTTGGAGATACGGGATTGCAAATTTTATATTTTGGAAGCAATTCTTCTCCTGTTTTCCATCAGCGAGCTGAAGGCTGAAGAAAACAAGCTACAAAATTATTTTGGTTTTATTGACGTACCAGATGCAAGGCAATACTTTAGAAGCTACGTGCTAACAAAAATGAAAGAAGGGGCAGCTACACTTCAAGTTGATCTTGCTCCTCTCTATTCTTCAGAACAAGATTTTTACAAACTGGCTGTGGACTTACAATCGGCTGACTTTGACGAGATTTTCAACTTTGAAGAAAAGTCTGCAGTGCAAGACAAGCCCAGTGCCACTCCTACTTCAAAGCTCACTACCGAGCTCGAAATGAAAGAACTCACTACTGTGTTGGAAAAAGCAGAACCCATTTTGGAACAATCTGATGAACCAGTGAATGTTGAATTTACCGAACAGCTCGAAGAAATCTACACCCATGAGATTGCTCCAGTTGATTTTCAATTACACAACTTGGAGGAATTACTCTCCTCCAACCTTGGCTCTCACATGTCAGCAGATCAAATCAATGCGCTCATTCACGAAAGAATCAATAATCGATCAGCTGCCTTGGCGAATTTTGTTTTCTCTGCTGCTGAGAGCGCCCTCCACACGGTTGAAAATAATGTCCAACTCGCTCATTCAAAATTATCAAGCGAGCTGCATAAGGTTTTGGACAGTGACCGAGAAGTTTTTGACAAATTCAAGGAAGAAACGAACACCAAGATTGCTGCTTTTCAAGAGGAAGCCAAAACTTTTGATGTGAAAATGAATGAAGCTGGAGGGAGGATGGTTGAGGAAGTTAAAAAGCATGTGGAAAAACAATATGAAGATATGGAGAAAACCACAATTCCAGCTGTGGTTAAAAACACTTTGCCCACACTACTCAAAGCCCAGCTGCCAGAGGCCTTGAAAGAAGAAGATGTTGCCACTGGAAATGAAATTTTCATAATCAATAAATCAATCACCGACATGAAAGTCGCCCACAGCGCACTGGCTGTCAATTTTGGATCTCATATCAAAGATACTTCTAAGCAGTTCAATGAAGTCAATGGCAATATTTCTGCATTCCTGCAATATAAAGAAGATTCTGAAGCTAAGTTCAAAGCTCTTCATGACGAGCTTGCCTCCCTTCGACTTATTATTTCTAAAGAATTTATTGTTGATGTCGAAAAGGGGGAAGAGAAGAAGAAAGGATAGCCCGCTGATTCCTCCGCTTAAATCAAAAAGAAACCTGCTGCTATTAAAAAGAAGAAACTGACTGCTAAACAAATTGCTGAAGCCAAACTATTGCAAAAAGAAAATGATGAAAAGCGCATGAAAGAAGAAGAAGCTAAAAAGGCAGCAGATCGCAAAGGGGAGAAAATAATGATTGAAGATGATGAAGAAGAGGAGATGTTTTTGGATGGGTACAAAGCAGAGCAGATCGCTGACCCAGAATTCAGAAAATTATGGAGGGCCGAAAAATTGAGACAAGGAATGACTGGTACTCTTGATGACAAGGTTCCTACAGATGAAGAAGAAGAAGAACCATCAAATCCAGTCTTCAAATTTTTAAAAAAATTCCAACTGACGGAGCCACAGAATCTGACCTGGATACATAGCAAAAAGGCTTCCCAATGGAATAAATTAGTCAAGGAATTTATAATGCAACACTATTATCTGATGGACCAAGATGTACAAAGTGGGTTAGTGGACGATCTGTTCCGAGAATTTCTAACCCAACACAAGAATCAAACCTTCATAAAATATCTTCAAAGGCAATCTACCATGACCAATACTCCACTTACTGCACTGAAGAAAACAACTCTCCTATATCCAAGAATCCCAGGAATGACAGAGGTTGATTACACTGATGTGCTAAATGCTATAAATCGATCTGCTCAATTGATGAACTATCCCATCGATTTCAATAATAAAGATTACAGAAGAATCTTCAATGGAATCTATGCTAGTTTTGGCGTGCCTTCTAAGCTAAGACAGCGGGAGATGGTGGAAAGGAGGAGGCAACAGCTGGCTGAACAACAAAGGAGACAACAACAATCTGCTGAAAAGGAAAGCCAACCTCCTCCACAACCATGAAGAAAATTTCTTTTTGTTTTAGCAGCGAACTGTCAAAAATGTAATATGTAAATGTAAAGCTGTTATGTCAATAAAGTAAAGCTTATTTTGAAAAATAACCTGATGACAATATCTCTTTGTCCAGGCAATGTTTTATGATTGTCAATTTATTGCTATGCATAATAACTGCCTTCAATATTAAATCTTCATGTTTAAAAGAAAATATTAGTGTAGGTTTCGACATCATCAAAAAGGGGGAAATTGTTGGGAACCCCATGAACTTATATTTGTTTTGATGATGTTCCTCGAAACTACACTTTGATGTTTTGGAAACCAGGTAGTCATTGTAATCTATTAAGGAATATCTTAAGTGTAATAGAAGCAGATCGTTTTTTTAGTTCATAAATAACAATTTGTATTATTCTAGTAAAAGGTATCCTGGACACAATGATTACTAAGAATAACAAGTTTCTTCCTTATAAGTCAGCTAGCTCCTAATGTGGTGAGCAGATCGTTTCTTATACTTTAATAACGATCTGCTTCCTACATAAACAGCTCGCTGACATTTTTACTTGTTTCTTGGTTTCAATTTTTAGATCATCTATCAACAGATCACAAATGTAAAAGTGGTTTGAAGTTTCAAACACTTATAACGATCTGGTCCTATAGACTAGGATTAGCTTAGGAAGCAGAATATAGTTGAAAAATATTACATGTAGTTAAGCAGCTAGTTCTCCAAAATCAGCCCGCTGCTTGGTACTACCAACAGATCGTTTTTCAAGACATCACAAGAGGATGAAGCAGCTCGTTCAAAATGAATACATCAACCTGCTGTCATCTCAAGCAGCAGATCGTGTTGTTCCAAAAACAATCTTATCATCTCTACCATACATATATAGCAGATCGTCTTATGTCAAAAATGATCTGGTCGTTACATTCAATGGAGAACCGAAGAGATGAAGTTACATCACAATGGACAGCGAGCTGTTATGACATCAAATTCAAACTGCTCCTCACAGTAACTACGGTAGACTGCCGACATACCTAAATTTGTCACAAGTCAACCACTCCGTGTATTGTCACATCAACAGCATGCTTTAAGGAATGAAGTACAAGAAAATCAAAACTACTGTACGAAGGATCATTCCCAGTATGGCAATACATTGGGAAATCTCATGAAAGGTGGTAACCACTCTCATTTAGCAGCGCGTGTCTCAACCTCACTGCCATGCATTTAATGCAGCCATTAATGCGTTGAAAAAGAGAACCATCGTCTCAAACGGATAGTTTCTTCAAAGAGGCTATAAATACCACCTTCACTTCCAGGAACGAGTACGAGAATTCACGATTACAAAGCTCAAACTCTGCTCAAATATCTTCAAATATTCAAAGCCCTAAAAGCACTCCTTCAAGCTCTAAAATTCTCTGAGTGCTTTATTATTCTTTTGAAGATTGTTTCTGGAAATTTGTTATTTACCAAAACCAAGTTTGGATCTAGTTTTGATCCAAAAGTTGTAAGATTTAGATTGTAGTTCTTCAATCTAAGAAGTGTAATCTCAAGTTGTTATCTAGTTTTGATAAAACTTGAGGCTCGTACTCAACGAGTAAAAAGAAAGGAGACATGGTAGATTTCGATCTAGTTTTGATCGAGCCGTGGACGTAGGGAAAATTTATCCCGAACCACGTTAAACTCTTTGTGTTCTTACTCTGTTTTTACTTTATTATCATCTTCTTCATACTCTTGCATATAAATCTTGGTTGATAATTTCTACAAAGAAAGAAAACGTTTCTCACCTTAAAAAGAGCATTAACCACCATATTCCGCACACAACTTTAATCAAGTTTAAATATGTGTTTATCACTCTTGATTATTGCTATTCACACATAAGGTCTTATTTGAGTAAGACTTAATCTTCCTAACAAGAAGATTTGTTTTACTAATCCTAGCTATCTTTGTTATTAAGGGTGCTAAAGCCTTATAAGTTTGAACAAGAAAACCGAAAAAGTGTTGAATTGGTGTTTTCCCTCCCCCCCCCCCCCCCCCCCCTCCATACACCAATCTAGCTCTTTGGGGACCAACAATAAGAGAGGTTTAAGGGTGGAAATTAACTACCTTTGCCTTTAACTCCTTCTTCTTGAATTGATCACTGCTATGCACTGCTAACTGGTGGTTTCAAATTCTGAGATGAAACGTTTGGGGTGATAAATGGTTCTACGGCAGCCCTTACCCCTTTATATAGATAATGTTTGAGGAATTGTGATTTTCTTTCTTAACTCTTAAGATTGGAATGCTAGTTTGATAGCTTTACTCTATGTTTGTAGGTTCATGAGAGAAGGATGGGTGGATAACTACTCTTTCCTCAATCAATCAAGTGTTGCAGCCTCTCTGCACTGTCTCCTTTTTCTTATAGCAACATGGCTACTCCACCTCTTACTATAGCAGACATCTCTTACCTTTATAGAAGGATTTCCTTCTTTCCTTTTCTTCCTTTAGATTTCTACCGAAAAGTAATGTATTGCTAGTTTAGGTTTCTGCCATGCTATGTCATAGCATATATATATATATATTTTATGTTTCAATCTAAGTGTTCTAAATTTTTATCCTACCTTACTTGGTATTAATGTATTTCATATCACTTGAGTGCACATTCTTTTTCTTCTCCCAACATAAACTTTGTAGGTTTATACCAAATGTAAAAGATATATACCTATGCGTGTAACTTTATCATTTATATGGATATTTATATATTCTCATACTTGAGTGTAATCTAAATTTTCTTCCAACAGGAAACATTCTTGCAGGTTTTAGTATATGTAGATACACTATGCGTGTGATTTTCTATTTACAAGCTTTAACTTTGATATTCAAATGACCTATATATTATATATAGTAAAGTGTAATATGCTTCATTAGATACATAACATCTTAACCATACAACTTATTGTTGTAAGTATCCCATGTATGTCATATATAAGTTCTTCAAACTTCATAACATATTTCTACACTTATAATTTATATGTCCAAAGTAATCATACACCTTAATATTAATATCCTTTAAGATATTAAGAAAAAAAAATTCTTTAATCACTTATCATCTTAAACCAAAACTCCTCTTCGATTATATTAAACTCTCATTACTAAACTGAAATATTCAATATATATATTAATAATCGCGTTCGAATATCGCTTATTTCGGAACTTAAAAAGACGGGGTATTACAATATCTTTCGTTCAGTCAAAGCTTTCAAGGTTCCACCAAATTACCTTTATTTATCCTTTCTATAGTCGCGCGCCCGGACTCTGCCGGGGAGGGCGAAGGACGGGGCGTGACACTAACCCTAACCCTAGACACACACTTCCTCTTCCTCGCCTCTCTTGTCTCTCTCTCTGTTACTGTCTCTCTCACGCTACTGTCTCTCTCGGGGGGGGGGCGCCCCCCCGCCATCGACGCAGCCGCCGACGCCACTGCTTCTCTCGGTCTCTCATCCCTCCCCTTCTCTTTTCTATGCCTCCCTCTCTCGGTGCTCTGCTTTCTCTCTCTTCCTCTATCTGTTTTCTCTCTGCTTTCTCTCGCTGCTTCTGGAGGAAGACTCACCGGAGCCCCCTTGCCGGCGACCCCAAGGTAATTTCCCTCTTTCTCTCACCCTTTTCTAGCTTTAGTTAAATTTTAATTGCTGAAAATCCATACATCTTAAGTTTGATAAATTTTCGGTTTGAAACCTAACTCTTCTCTACTTCCAGTTTCAGATTTCAATTAATCACTGACTCTTGATCTCTCTCTCTTTCGACCAATTCATGTTCTCGCCGGAGTTCTCCCGGTGGGATGCAGCAGCGGGAACTGCCGCTGAGTCTCTCACGGTAAGTTCTAAACCTCTCTTTTCTCTATTCTTTTATCTACATTTTTAATCTTTCCTTACTGCATGTTCAGTTTGGTGTTGGGTTTGGTTAAATTTGGATTCTTGGATTAAAGGTCAAACTTTTCAAAATTTGTTTTATAAGTTGTTACTGCTTCTTCATCGAAAGTTATTTTTTGTATTCTAATTCCACACCTTAGCATTTCTGTATGTTCTAATCTCTTTCTATTTTCTGTTTTGGCCGAGAACCTTGAGGATTAGGTGGAGAAGGATTTAGCAAGGGTTCTGAACTCCAATGGTGTGGTTTGATTGGTAAAATTTTCTGTTTTGTTTAGTAGATAGTGTGTTTGAATCTGCATGTTCTAATTGTGTTGCCATTTGGCTGAAATGGGTCCTTTTATTGGCTTTTGGACTAGGGTAATGGTTATGGCATAAGGTTTTGACTTAGAATATGAACTGTGATTTAAAATTTTAAGTTTTCTGATTCCATTGATTTCTTTGTGTTTCTGTTTTGGCTGAGGACTGAATGAATTTCGGTTTTGGAGGTTGGGGTTTTGAAAGTTGGCTTTAAATCTGAATTTGGGTTTTTCTTGTACTTCATTTATGAAGTTTTATAACATAGTTGCAAATTTCTATCCTTGGTTTATGTGAGTTGGTTTCTGCATTGATCTAACTTTTACTTAAAGTTCAATGTTCTTTTAAAGTCATCTTCTGGAATGCCAACATAATATTATTTCTGAAATCTGAATTGGCTTGGAGACACGAAAGTTTAAGTCTTATGTTCTGAAATTTGTATGTGTGTATGTTATGTACTTGTATGAATATAAAGTGGAGTAGGAAATCTATTTGCTAAGTAATGTGCACAGTGTACTGGTATGTATATATTCTGATAGGAATTATATTTGCTAAGTAATGTGCACAGTGTACTGGTATGTATATATCTATGCTCTGAATTCAAATACATATATATATATATGTTATATTCTGAAGCACATGTATAGATCTATGTTCTAAAGTCTGAATACTTAAACATAGCTCTATGTTCTGGAATGAATATATATATAGGTTCTGTTCTGAAATATGAATATGTATATCTTCTAAGTTCTGAAGTTGAGAGTTTCTGAATGTGTTCTGAGTGTGTTCTGTATGTTTATGTCCTGTGTAAGTTTTAAATTTCATATCTATATATTTGTATGTCCTGATAACATGTCCTAAATATAACAATGTATATGTTTTGAAACCTGATTTCTGCAACATAAAAATTCTAAGTTTAAGTTGGCTAAACCCTTGACTTAAGGTACACTTAGAAGTTTTTAAAACTTTACTTATTGAATCTGTTATTTGTTTCTAAACATAGTGAGTCTACATTGAGGGTGGATGAAGAGTATAATTTTTTTCTAATTTCAGTTTTAGAGTTTCAGAAATATACCTTAAAAGTAGAAGGTTCTGAACTGAGTTCTAAGAAGTAATACTTAAAGTATGAATTGCTTATACTCGAGTTCCAAAATTTAAGGTTGAGGAAGAGTTTTCTCACTACTTTTAAATTTTAGTTTACAGTTTCTAAACAGGGTTAGAAGTAGAAGCAGTCTTTGAACTAAGTTCTAAAAGGTAAAGCTTAAAGTATGAAATGTATACCTCACACCTTAGGATCTGAATGGTTTGAATGCTTCTTTGCTTATGAGAGCTTTCCCGGATGCTCTAAGTGAGTGAATTTGATTTCAAAGTTGGTATGAAGGAGCTTCTAGTTGTTATATAGAATGGTTTAGGTGATGCAGCATACGTTCTGTGTTGTATTTTCAACACTTGAGTGTTTTCTTAAAGTCTTTCCTCCTTTCCTATATCTACATCTCTAGTGGCAGTCTGTAGCTTACACATTTTGCTGTACTTATTGACCTTTGAGGTATATCTAACTGTGCAGAGTTCAATGTTTAGGGAAAGAGTGCAGCTATGTAAAGGTGAGAAGAGTGTATCTGCTTTTTGCCTCTCTCCCTTATCGAGGAAGGCTTCACCAGCAGTTTGTTTATCCTATTTCTCCTGCCAGAAGTTGTAGTCTATTTCTTCAGTTTAGGTTTAATAGGTGCATTAAATTTTCAGATTTGTAGCTATGCAAATCTTTGTAAAAGAAGGCAGTTGGCAGATTGTATACTAGGCCTGTGCTCCTATTTATTCATTTACTAATTATAGAACTTGTTGTTGCTTGTCACTTTAATTACTTGGTACACGAAACATTTCATTTTCACATTCTGCATTGCTAAAAGATATATATATATATATATATGTATATCAATTTATCTTATGTGAATAATTAACACTATACTATATATCTTGTTTAATACAAGAGATCATTATAATACTTCATTGTATTAGAAAACTTAGTATGTTATTTAAATAGTCACTAAGAGACCATATCATTGATAATAACTTCTTAATCATTAATCTTTTCTTTGCAATAACTTCAATTAATTAATCACTTATCTAATATAAATAATTCTAAAATTCTTAAAACCTTAGTCTTGAATTGAATTAAGCTTTCAATTACCATATCGAACTAAAACCAATTATGCAATGCAAGAATTGATTAGTTTCATCTTTTTGAATAATCTTATTAATTCAAAACTAACTCACATAATATCAATTATTATTCTTATAAATAAATAAAAAATGCACGAATAATAGCTACTAATATCGATTAGCTAATCGATATTTTAAACTTTTTATAACGAAATTTTCTTATCCCGATTTTCAATACAATATAACTACTAGAAGAAATAGCGGGACATTACAGAAAATTCATTTTCTCTTCCAATTGCATGAATTAATTGAGTCCTATGAATGTTCTAAATTTACAGATTGGTTTCGGTTGATTCGAACTATTCTGGATTGGTTCGGGGCTTTTCGGGATCAGTTCGGGGTAATTCGAAATTTGTTCGGGGCTGTTCGGGGTTGGTCGGAGCTGTCCGGAGTTATCCGGATCGATTCGGAGCCATTCAAGACCAAAAGAAGATCAAACGCACAAACCAAAAGAAGATCAAACGCACCTTGCGGGAGCAAAGAAATAAAACAAAATAAACAAAATACAATAAAATAAAAAGTAACACAAACTATAAAATTGCTCGCAAGAGTACGAGTTCGTTGTATATTAATAAGTTAACAATAAGTCGTATTCTCAAGGAAGGCTAAGCAGGGCTTCTATCTATGTCGCAGAACAGAAAGAAATTAAAAAGAAGGGTTTTGATATTTTAACTAATCTAATTAATCTATCTTGGCGAATGAAAATAAGGAATTTAAAATACGAATTACCTAGGCAAGAATTAAGAAAGCTAATAAATCCTAAATCTAAGAACGAAGAATTAAGGAAACTGAATTTAAACATGCCTTGAATTGATTAATTAACATAATTGAAAGATTTGTATTAATGGATTTGAAATTAATCAAGAAAAGGACGGAAAGAAAATAATTCATAAAGTAATAAATAAAGTAGTAAAAGAACTCACTGATTGAAAAAGTAAACAATGCATTAAGATACTCCGAGTTTGAATCACGAACGAATCCACAATGAATTTGAAGAACGAACTATGAAATAAAAACTGGACTAAGAGTGTTTTCTCTCGTGGTCTAAACCCTAGACTAGAAGTACAAAACGTGAAGAAGAAGAAGTCTGAAAAATCACACGTGGGCGTTTTAAATAGGGGAAGACTCGCGCCAGGGTAGCGCTCGCTAGGGGCCAGCGAGCGCTACCTTGGCTCACTGGGTGAGATAACGCTGCAGTGGGGTAGCGAGCGCTAGGGGGGTAGCGCTCGCTACCTCACTGTTCTATCTTCAATTCTTCGCAGGGGATAGCGGGCGCTGGGGGGGTAACGCTCGCTAGCCCCAAGTTCTGACTTGGAGAGTTCGAAGGGCCAGCGACCGCTAGGGGCTAGCGGTCACTGGACTCCTGTTCTGCCCGCTTCCGCTGTTCCACCCTAGCGAGTGCTGGAGTCCTAACGCTCGCTAGGTCCTTTATCGAACTCTCGGAGTTTATTTTTGTTGATTCTCACCTACAATGTAGCATAAGGAAAATCAAAACATCAACTTGAACAATAAAACTAAGTATTTGAAGACCAAAAGCGTATTAGAAACGAGACCAAAAACATATAAAACAGAGATATTAAAAAAAATAAAAATATAAATATGGGTGTATTTTAGGAAAATAAATACTCTCAAATTAATTAATTAATTAAAGAGATAAGAAATAGGTAGTGTGATAATAAGAAATAGTAATCTCAACTTAATTTATATATACTATAAAATAAATATAATAAAAATTTTAATATGATAAATTGTTAATTTGATTATAAAAAATTATAAATTATTAGTTACATGCAAATGTTAGAAAGCTTATTTAAGAAAAGGCGTATGTTTAATTTTTCATTTTTGTAATTAAGCACTAAAAGATTTTTTTAAGAGATAATTATTAATTACTTGGATAGTAAGAAAATAAATAGTCTCAAATTAATAAATTAATTTATTTAAGAGATAATTATTAATTAGGTAGTGAGAAAGTGGAGAATATATAATTTTAAATTAATTTTTATATATTATAAAATATATACTTTTATAAATATAATTAACAAAATTTAATGAAAATAAATTAATAAAGTTGTATTTTAAATAAATTAACAAATATATGATATATTGCTAATTTGATTAAATAGTAGATTATCTATCATTTGTATGTAAAAAATCATACAAAACATTAGTTTTATACAAATGGTAGAAACGAATGATCATTGCTTTATCTTTGTATTATATCTAACTAGATTGTTTCCCGTCGAAATTCGACGGGATTAATATTTTATAAAATTTATAAAAGTATTTGACATCATTTCGTTTATTACTATTTGTTGTCATAAATATATAAACTACTTATTCGTATACTAAATATATATAGTAAAAACTGTTAATTATGTTGATTTGTTTATAATAAACTTGCAATTGTTTTAAAATTAATAAAAAAATAAATTTACAACTTGATATATATAGATATATATATGTATATATCATAAATATTAAATCCTCGTAAACTTGTCTATTAGTAGACTCGTACTAACAACTTAATATATTTATTTTTTTGAATATATTTGAATTTAATTTATATACTCATATTCATTCTAAAGTAAAGTAAAAATGATTCTAATACTCATTATTATTAGAGATATTCAAAAGAATCGTAATCGGCGGTTCTGGAAATCGAATCGTCAAAAATTATTAAAATTCTGAATCACAACTGTATATGAAGCGGTTCGGTTTCGGTTTCAAATGTTCAGAATCATGAAGCAATTGATTTTCGTCTTACGCCCATATAATAATATGTGTTGTAAATTCGATTATATAAAATATATATAAATATTACTAATGAAAATAAACTATATTTGAATATCTACCCACTAATAGATAACTTAATAGCTGGTGTAATAGTGAAGCTCAATTTCATTATCTAATGATGATATACGGTCAAAAATCATCGAATTCTCAAAAATGCATAGAAATATATTCATTAACTATTTGTTTTATATTAATGAAAATCATACATAAATATGAAATAATATACAATTAATATATGATATATAAACAAATAAGAAGATTATATACGGAGTATTTTTTTATATTTATATATTATTATTTTAATAAAAACACGATTATTAAATTTTTATTATCTATATTGAGAAATATATGTGGATTATTCGAATAATAAAATAATTAAAGGTTTGTTATAATCATCACTTGTAATAAATTATATATATTTAAAATATATTTTCAAATAATGTGAACGCTATCAATTTTTAAGTATGATTTATAAATTCTCATTAGATTTTAAATAACAGATAATCTAATATAAGATATATAAATAAATAAGAAGATTATATATTATTTTATATTTATATATTATTATTTTAGTGAAAATTATGAATTTTCAATTTTTATTACTTGTATTAAAAATTATATATGGATCGTTAGGATAATAAAATAATTAAAAATGTGTTATTATAGTCATATGTGATAAATTATAAATTATAATAATTTTTTTTTAAACAATGTGAAATCTAAATATTTTCATATAGTTTATTAATTTTCTTCGGTTGTCGATAATTTATATAATTTATTATTAAATTAGTTATCAATATATATATATATATCAAATTAATATATTACTATATGTATAATATTATGAAAATGATATAGAGTAGTATATAATAAAATATATTATATACTGTCACGCCCCTAAAAGGATAAATAAATGAAGAATAATGTGGAACACTGAAAGTTTTAACTGATAATATACTGAAAGCTTTGACTAATAGAATACTGAGAACCTTGTCATACAAGGATTTAATTTATGGTACCGAGAAGGTGGCCACCTTCTACGGACACCGAACTGGCCAACCTGCTAAGATGACTCACGGTCCACTGTAACCGGTCAACAACTTCGATGACTCCCGGTTATTTGTGCACATTTAGTTCAAGTAGGTTACACCACCCACTGGAACCCGAATTCGATTTAAATTCTTCGGATCGTTAAACCAGTAATTCAGGATCCTTACACCAGGTACCCTTAATCAGATAGGCATTGATACAAAATATAAATCATTTTCGGCAAGACAATACTTTGAAACATATTTCCTCAATTTGAATTCCTTTCGAAAATAACATAAATAGCATATGGCACACATAATTTTCTTTGTAATAGAAAGCCTACTTGGATAACTTCGATTTGTAATTGCTTTGGTCACGGAATGCGAGGTTGATCTCTCGTAAGAACCTTTTAGAAAAGCTCATATAAGTTAAAATGCCCTTAGTGCATTTGAAATATTTAATTGTAAGAATATACTATTCTTAGTTCTTGTTTCGACTCGTTTATCGAGATATTGATTCTTCAGATCAATATTATTTATAAAATGTATTAACACTTACTGAAATAATTAATTATTCAATTAATATTATAAGTTCTTTTAATTTAACTCTTTACATAACCTTAGAATATTAGTACTTTCAATAAATCCTTAATAATTTAGAGACATTAATTCTCTTATTTTAGAACCCAATTGTTGGTCCCCGAAAGAGCAAGGTTTACTTGACTAATTTAATCAGAGAGATGTAAGCTTTCTGAATTTCAGATTGCTCAAGATGATAGACCAGATTGATTTACTAATCGATCTTGTTCTGTCCAAGTAAAATCTCTCAAGTGGGTTATACAAAGCAGAGAGTAAGATTAAGCTTAAACTCCAACAGTGTATCGTGTGCGGAATAATGGTGGATTAAAGTTTGCTCTTTGTTTCAGAAAACCTTAAGAAATTAATCAGATAGATTAAGGAGATTGATTGAGATGCAGATGGATGATAGTGCAGAGATATAGAATAATAAACAACAGTAATTAAATATGCAGAAATATAAAGCACACGGTTGTTTAACGTGGTTCGGGAAATCCCTACGTCCACGATCTGGTCCAAATTAGACCAGATTATCCAGAATCTGGACGTAAATTTTGAGTCTCGGTCTGACGTTATCGAGACCAGTACGCCGTGCAGACGTATGATTTCTCGTACGTACAATTGAGCCAGCTTATCTGAACCGTACGTGATCATTATGGTTACAAAATGAGCAGACTTTGTGAGCCTATCTATGATTACCCAAATAGCAGTATTTCCTCTCTTGGATTTGGGTAATCCAGTCACAAAATCCATCTCTATATGTTCCCATTTCCACTCTGGAATTTCTAATGGCTGTAATTTCCCATAGGGTCTTTGGTGTAATGCTTTCACTTGTTGACAAGCTAAACATTTCTCCACGAAAGAAGCTATGTCTCGTTTCATACCGTCCCACCAGAATTTCCTTTTCAGGTCTTGGTACATCTTTGTATTCCCTAGGTGAGCGGTATAGGGTGTATCATGTGCTTCGCTCATGATCTCATTCTTGAGCTTCTCATCGTGCGAAATGCACAATCTTCCTTCAAAGATGATGGCGTTGTCAGCTTCTTCTCTGAAGTTTGTGACATCGTTATTTCTCACCTTAAGCCGTATCTTCTCAAATTTCTCATCCAACCTTTGTGCTTCTAGAACCCGACCTCTCAGATCTGGTTCTATCACTAAGGTGGCGAGAACTCCTTCTACAGTTTCAAGAGGCTGCAAGACTTTTAAGTTCATCTTACTGAACTCCCTTAAAAGGTCTGACTCTTGAGTTAGTAGGAATGCGATCTTTGACGAGCTTTTACGACTCAGAGCATTAGCTACTACATTAGCCTTGCCCGGATGGTAATTGATACCACAGTCGTAATCCTTTACTAACTATAGCCATCTATATATATAAAAAAAAAATTCATCAAATTTTTACGATTTCCTTACTTATCTCATAACTAACTCGCTTTATTTATTCTTATATAATCCTCACTTGAGTTCATTATTCATTCATAAGGTGAACACTTTTAAATTATTCATTTGGGATTTATTCTATCGGGATTTGTTACTTAAGATTACTTGAATCTTCTTATTGGATTTAATTTCATTTCCTGCTTTTAGCATAAAGTCTTATGCATAATTTCTTATGACGACAGGGATTAAGACTGGATTCTTTACTTACATCTCTCATTCTTTCCATTCTAGATTTTCTTCTCATTTCCTTCCTTCCTTTGTGTTGTTTGGAATTGAAGGTGAGAGTTAATTCGATTCAATTCGTCTTATTTCTTTAAGGAATTTGTTATATTCGTAGGTTTCCATTTCTGAGGGTCAGATCTTAATTCTTTAAGATCTTAAGATAAGGATATATGCATATCCTTTACGTATGAAATCATAACTTGTGAAACCTTCACCTTCTTCTCGTAATTGGCCTTAGCCTTTGTTTTGGATATTCTCCTTTTTCTGATTCTTTTCGTTTCTTCTTTATTCAAATAGTTCTCGTTCTCGATTTCGAGTAGCTTGTAAAAGTTCTTCTATGTTCTCGTCTAAGTTCTCTTTTCTAAAGGGAACATACATCTTAAAGCATTCTACGTTCATAGGAAAAAGCTCTAACATCATGACAATGAGTATGACTCGTCGTAAAAGAAACATTTAAACTTCAACTTCGAAAAGAATCGTTCTTACTGCTTCCACTTAAAACTTCACTTCAAAACATCTTAAAATTTTTTCTCTTAGAGCATACTTTTTCTTCTTTCAATACTCAACTTCATACTGAAGAAATACGTATATTTCTTTAAAAATCTCAAACTTCATTTAGAAAGAAATACCTTCATTTCTTTAAAAATCTTGAACTTTAATTGAAAAGAAATACATTCATTTCTTTTCAAATCTCAGACTTTAGCTGATAGGAACATGCTTATTCCTCTTAAAACATAAAACTTCCACTTCTTAAAATGTTTACCTCTTTCTCGTTGAGCGTGATGTGTCGGAGTGCTAGGCTTGTCAACTTACTCAACTAGTCTAGCGAATGATGCTAGACTAAACTCGAAAGAAAACTCTTGGGTTTAAAGCAAATTGCTCTGATACCATTCTGTCACACCCCGACCCTCCGCCCTCCCCGAAAGAGTCCGGGAGCGCGACTAAAAGGATAAATAAATGAAGAATAATGTGGAACACTGAAAGCTTTAACTGATAATATACTGAAAGCTTTGACTAATAGAATACTGAGAACCTTGTCATACAAGGATTTAATTTACTTAGTTGCCAACTTCGCCAAACAAAAACTGATAGAAACTAACGCAGCGGAATGAGGATCGACTGAAGTCTACGTGTATGAAGACACGTAGACACCCAAGATTTAAATTAAAGACCGACAAGCCCACCATAGCATCTCCCATCATCACCTCTCAACCTGCACATTTATAAATACATGTGCTGCAGCCTTTCTAATTTCTTCTACCAGATCACTGGCTTCATTCATGTCCAGATAGCGTTTGAATACCTCGTTGGGTGATCCCTCAATGTATGCAGGTTCTTTTAAGAAATATCTACAGAGAACGAAGGCATTCTTGAGCCCTTCCCATCCATTTCTTAAGTGAGCTGGAACCTAGTTGGTCTCTCCAGATGGTCTGAGGTGAGCAGTTGGCCAACTGAATCCAGTTCTTTTCTTCTTCTTTTGAATTTGACTCGATCTGCTAGATGATTTGGATTTTTGAGTTTGAGCAGATGGAGTAGATGGAGGGCTGGTTTGGGGTGTAATCTGCTGCTCAGGTTAAGCTGGTTGAGCTTTCTCCTTCTCCTTCCCTTTAGCAGCAGTTGGATTCTTTCCTTCCCTTGATCCTTCCCCCTTTTCGACATCATCAACAAACATATTGATGAGTGCCCGGAGGGAAGTGATCTCTTCCTTCACTGCATTTAGCTCTTTGTCAGAGTCAGCCTTTTGTGTAAGCAGAGATGTTATGTTGAGATTAGCGTCATCAATCTGCTTCTGAAATGATTTTGTAATGTTGGCCAGATTCTCTGTGTGACTCCCCACATCTTCTTGGATGATCCCAAAATCGTTGAAGTATGTTTCGATCATTGTTTTCGTGGGGTAGCGTAGTTCTCTTAACTTCCTCTCAACGAAGTTCTTCCCATCTATTTCGAACTGTCTGAACATGGCCTTGGTGTGTGAGATGGCTTCCTTTATAACATCAGCTGTTATGCCATCTGTCTGTTCCTTCACTAAGGCATGCACCATGTCCTTCTCATGCTTGGCAAATTCAGAAATGATTATGTACATTTCATTTACTTTAAGCTGCATGGAACCAAGGGACTGATCGATCTGCGTCTTTCTCTCCTCAGCAGCAGAACGATCGTCGTCCATCTTCTTGCTTAATTCTTCCAGCTTCAATCGGCATACTCTTCTCAGATCTGAGTCAACCTGGTCAACATGACTTTTCATATGGTTGTTGAACTCAGTGAGGATGCGAGTAGCTTCATCTTGGACTTGAGAGAGCGTTCCATACATGTATTGGTCCACTTTCATGGAAATGAGATCTCTGATTTGCATATGGGATAGTGATTGATGTTGGTCCATCAATATGTCTTCCACATATACACCAAGTGCAGCTGCAACAGCAGGAGTGAAGATGCCGTTCGTAAGTTCGCCTCCAACATTCTGTCCAGCAGGCTCATCCTCTGCTTGTGACTGAGCAGTTGTGGCACTTGGGATTGCTCTTTGTAGGGCAGGTTCCTCCTCAGTCTGTGGAATGGGTTCCATCACTTGTTCCCCAGCATCAGCCATGTGCTGATCTGGTGCAGATTCTGGGATTGCTCCACCCTGTTGGTGTGCATCAGCATGATCTGCTGCAATCACTTCCTCCATGAACTCTTCTTCAATGCTGTTGTAAAAATCCAGCATATTTGCTTTTTCATAAACAGACCGCAGATCGATCTGGAGTTCTTCAGCCTCAAATTTTGACATTCCCAGAATGTTTGACTTGTATGTGTCCCTTAACTCAGCAACTGATGCAGCAGTGAAGATTTGGAGTAAGGTGGCTTCTTCGATTTTCAGTGCGTGTATTGATCTGGTGCGGAGCAGGGCATCCAGAACATAAAATTCCTTATCTTTCACCAGCAGAAGGAACTTTAAGCATTTGGCTGCATCATACGTCTCTGGGGTTAGCTGGATTCCAGGGAAGGTTCTGAGAACATAATGGTCTACTTCTGTTTCCAGCATTCTGACCACTGTCTCTGCCTTCTGTAATTCCTCATCCTCATCAGTTGATTGCTCTGCTCCCTCGGCCTCCTCATCAATCTGCTCTATGCATTCGGCAGATGATAAGCTGTTGGAGTGGGCTGGAGAGACATCCTTGGATTGATCTGGGTGCACAGATGAAATGGGGGTCAAATCTTCTGGTGGTCCACCCATCAGAACTTCCGCCTCCTCAACCTCCTGTTGAGGGAGAATGGTTTCTGCAGCAGCAGGTACTTCAGCCTGGACTTCATCAGCAAGTTTCTGAAGTCGTCTGCGCTTTGGTTTAGGTGGTTGGGCTGCTGTGGATGTATCCATGTCGATTTTGTGGAGTGATCTGCTTGACCAAGTGGAGGAATCCAGATGGGATTCGAGTTTCCCATCTCCATCAGCGCATTAAAAACCACTGAGTCTTTCACCCGTGCAATCAAATTTGCTGAAATGCCCATTGACATTTCTATCTGATACTGGTCCTTGGGAAAATGCTGTCTGGTGTTGAACTCAACATCAGTGTCCCACTGGTGGTGAGGGAAGAAAGTTTCCAGCATGAAGCTGATTTTTGTGAAGTGTCGTAAGCTGCTTCTCTTCACCTCAATGCTAGGTGAGCCTCCTTTCACAAACAAGATCATCTTGGCCTCCTTTGCCAAGAGATCAAATAAGATCCTGCTCCAGTTCACTGGCAGGTTGAGTACCACGGCTGCTAGGTGTCTCCACTGCATCTTGCAGCTGTTCTGCAGTTATTTCCCCAAGGTCAAGACCTTCATCCTTCAATTTGTAAGCGTCGTTGATGATGATGATGACGTTATAAGAGGTGTTGCTAATAGTGTTCCCCTTACTAACCCTGATGGTTGCCTCGTGTCCACCCCTCTCTCCCTGCCATGAGAGGTAGAAAGCAGCAACATCCTTAGGTAGAAAGTGAACTGGATGTGAAGTGATAATGTTGTAAAAACCTACAAGAAACACGAAAGAGCATATGTGAGCACTATCCTTCCATCAGTGAAGTATAAGTGCTCAAAACAGTTTATGCAGTCTAGCAATCGATATCAGAGTAATCACAAGTATATATATATATGCAGATGAGTAAAAGCAGTTTATCAAAAGCATGTTTAAGAGATAATATAAGACAAACGAAAACAAGAATCACAAAGCAATGAACCTTTGCACTGGCGGACAAGATCAAATGCCTTTTCCAGTTTGTGAAACCCGAAGGTATCAAGAACTGCGAAGAGGTCTTGGTGCAAGTATGGTTTCAAAAAGGTCGCTTGATCAAGAAAAACAGAGGATTTGGGTGCCATTGTTACTAGAACAGAGCGATTTTCGGTGGTAGAGAGAGTGTAGAGGGATTTGGAAATATGCTAAGTGTTTGGGAAGATATAAGTGTGAGTGATACATGAAACGCCTTATCAATGTATATAGACGAATGAGAAGATAAGTAGAGTAATAAAATATTCAGAAATCCTTCCCTTTTTCAGCCTTCCCGCCTTTCCATGTTCTAGGTTTTTCAGTGTATCACCGCCTCTATTTATCGTATGATGCACGCTCTTTGATCGAATGGTTGTAATGTGGCGCGTTGTCTTTGTTGCAGTTATTTTTCTCCCTTTTTCTTGATTTGGTAGATATTTCCTCGATCACGTTTCCCAATTACTGTACTTAATCATCAAAAATAAAAGATATGATATCTGATGTCAGAATATATATAATTAGTCGTTGTATGAAGTTGACCTTTCCCCCTTAACCAAGTAATGGGATAATTAATAAGAAATATTAATTTAATATCCACGTGGCAGTAATCTGGTCAAGATCGATATCCTTTATAGTGATAGCTTATCGATCTGGTAGTGCCACTGTCCAATCTGGTGTTTTGACTCTTTTACTGATTCCCAGGTGGAATTTTGATTAATCTGTATTGACATATACTTAGTGATCTGGTGTCAATTCCCTGTTGGAATTTCACGTGATCTTAATTTTATCGATCTGTACCATGTCAATCTGGTTTTGATTTCCTGTTGGAACATTTAACTTGATCTGGTTTATATCAATCTGGTTCTTGCTTCAAGATTTAATAATCCTAGTTTACCACAAAGCATCTTAAATCTTTCTTCTGGTAATGCTTTGGTAAGAATATCAGCTCTCTGTATTTCAGTGTGTATTTTCTCGATCTGTACATGTTTTATTTCAACATGAACTCTTATAAAATGATGTCTTACATCCACATGTTTGCATCTGGTATGCAGATCAGGATTTTGTGTGATAGCTATAGCACTTGAGCTATCACAGAAGATTGGTATTTCCTTGACATCAATCTCATAATCTTTAAGTTGTTGTCTTAACCACAGTATTTGTGCACAACAACTTCCAGCTGCCATATATTCTGCTTCTGTAGTTGAGGTGGCAAATGATGTCTGTTTCTTTGAGAACCAAGAAATCAGTTTATTTCCTAGAAACTGACATGTACCAGATGTTGACTTTCTGTCCAGTTTACATCCAGCATAATCTGACTCAGTGTATCCAGTTAGCTCAAAATTGTCTTCACATGGATACCATAATCCTACATGGGCTGTTCCCTTAAGATATCTTAATATCTTCTTAGCTGCTTCCATGTGAGACTCTTTGGGATTTGCTTGATATCTAGCACATACTCCTACTGCAAAAGTGATGTCAGGTCGACTGGCAGTTAGGTATAGTAGTGATCCTATGATCCCTCTGTATTGAGTAATGTTGGCTGGTTTTCCTTTTGGATTTGGATCAATTTTCCCATTGGTCTGCATTGGGATTTTTACTGGGTTACTGTCTTTCAACCCAAATTTGGTCAGCAGATCGTTGATGTATTTTGTCTGATTTATAAAAATACCATCTGGTAGTTGCTTGACCTGCAAACCTAAAAAGAAGCTCATTTCTCCCATCATGGACATTTGGTACTTATTTTTCATAAGTTCGGCAAATTTGTCACACAGATAGGTAGATTGAGATCCAAAAATGATATCATCTACATAGATCTGGACTAAGAGAATGTTTTCTTTGACTTTGATGATAAACAAAGTCTTGTCAACAGATCCTCTTCTGAATCCAGATTCTAGTAGGAAAGTTGATAAGGTCTCATACCAAGCTCTAGGGGCTTGTTTCAGACCATAGACTGCCTTAGCCAGTCTGTATACTTTCTGATCTGGATCTGCCTCTTCAAATCCAGGTGGCTGTTCCACATATACTTCTTCTTCAAGGATACCATTGAGGAAAGCACTTTTGACATCCATCTAGTATACCTTGAACCGTTTGTGAGCAGCATATGCTAGAAATAGCCTTATAGCTTCTAATATGGCTACTGGTACGAATGTTTCATCAAAATTAATGCCTTCTTGTTGATTATAGCCTTTAGCTACCAATCTGGCCTTGTTTCTGACTACTTCACCATTCTCATCTTGTTTATTTTTGAACACCCATTTTACACCTATCACACCTTGGTGTTTGGGTCTGTCTATGAGATACCAGACTTCATTCCTTTTGAACTCATTGAGTTCTTCTTGCATTGTTGTTATCCAATCTTCATCTTGAAGTGCTTCATAAGCATCAGATGGCTCCATGCGAGAGAGATAACAGCTCAAAAATGCACTTTCTCCATGCATTCTTCTGGTCTTCACATGATCTGATGGGTTCCCAACGATCTGTTCTGGTGGGTGATCTTGTATCCATCTCCTTCTCCTGGTCATCTGTTCATCAGATATCTCAGGATCAGGTTGATCTGTTGGTTCCTCAAACTCTGGGTGTGCTGTTGATATAGTTTGAAATGGATTCTCATCTGGACTTTCTTCTGGATTTGGATTTTCATGTTGATCATCATTTGTAATAATTGTTTCATTGTCTTCTGTTGATGATCTGTTTTCATCCAGATTGTGTTGTGATATTCCCCCTTGTTGTATGATCTCTTCAGCAACAGGTGGAGTGGCAATTTCTTCATCCTCACTTTTTGAATTACAGATAAGAATGTCTTCAAGTAGTAATTCATTCATCCTTCTGGTAGTCACCTAGTTTTCTGTCTGCTTTTCATCTAGTGACCTGTACTCAACAATAGACTCATCAAAAACAACATGAGGTGTTACCTCCACAATATGAGAGTTCTTATTGTAAACTCGATAAGCTTTACTAACATCAGAATACCCTAAGAATATTCCAAGGTCAGTTTTGCTATCAAAAGTTTTCAATTGTGATTTCCCATTATTGTGTATGAAACACAAACAGCCAAAAGTTCGAAAATAAGAAATCTTAGGCTTTCTGCTGTTCCAAATCTCATATGGTGTTTTTCCATGTCTTATTGTGATGGATGATCTGTTTTGAGTATAGCAGGCTGTGTATATAGCTTCTGCCCAGAATTTCTTCGGTAGATTGGTTGCATTTAGCATTGTGCGAGCTGCTTCTTTGAGTGATCTGTTTCTCCTTTCAACAACTCTATTCTGTTGGGGAGTTCGAGCAGCAGATGTTTGATGAGTGATTCCCATCTTGTTGCAGTATGCTTCAATCTTCTGGTTGAGAAATTCTGTTCCTCGATCTGATCTGATAGAGGTTATACTCATTTCTTTCTGTTTTGTGATCTTGTGTAGGAAGTCAGGGAGCTTGTCTAGGGTCTCTTTCTTCTTTAACAAAAAGATGACCCAAGTGAATCTTGAGTAATCATCTATGATTACCAATGTGTACTTTCTCCTATTTATACTTAGTGGCTTGACTGGTCCAAACAGATCAAGGTGTAACAGCTCCAGTATCCTTGATGTTGAGTGAGCTGTTTTGCTTGTAAAAGATGATCTAGTTTGCTTTCCAGCTTGACAAGCATCACATATGTGATCTTTATCATACACTTGATCTGGTGGTCCTTCCACTAACCTTTCCTTGACAATCCTGTTGATTGACTTGAAGTTTAGATGGCTTAATCTCCTATGCCATAACCAGCTGGTTTCTGATACAGTCTTAGTGACTAAGCAGGTCTCGATCTGATTTGTCCACTGGACAATGTATAATTTGTTCGCAGTTTACCAGTAAGGAGTATTTCATCTCCTTCCTTGTTCTTCACCAGACAATTGTTAGTATAAAAAATAATCTGATTACCATTAGCACAAAACTGACTTACAGAAAATAGACAACATATGATACATTTTTGATAGTGGTCTTGCCAACTTTGATGTTTCCATACCCTCTGGTATATCCTTTTGAATTACATCCAAAAGTAACCAGTGGTCCTGGTTTCTCTATGTAATCTGATAGTAGGTTCTTGTCACATGTCATGTGTTTTGAACAACCACTATCTATTATCCAGACGGTTCCTCTTGCTACCTTACTCCTTCTTGCAGTTCTTTGATCCTGCAATTAATCAAACTTAGCTACCCTTTCAACGTTTGGGTGCTTGATTATTAGCAAATATTCCTTTTCGAATCCAGAACATTCTAGGGTTAGGAACAGAAATATAGCAAGTAATGATGTTCCCTTCATTGTCAACTTTAGATAGAGAGTGAATTTCAGATGGATAATATCTCTCTATTCCATCTTTCTTCAATCCTATCTTAGTAGGTACTGTCCTGTTGACAATTTTTGTCCTGTTGACATTTGCTTTTTGAAGGTGATATGTTTCTTTGTAGTGAGCTGGTTGTCCCTTTGTTTGATGATACTGCTTGTTCTTCGCATCTTTTATTATCATCTTCTGGGGATAACCTTTCTTGTTTTTCAAGTCCTTCACTTGATCTGGTATTTGCTTCCTTTCTGGTACAAAGCTTATAGTTCCCGAGGACTTTTCTGAGTGGCCTGAATATCCTAACCCAGATGTGCCCTTTTGTTGCAGATTGATTAGCAACTTGACACGTTCATCACTTTTGTAAATCATTTCCTTTCCTTTCTTGATCTTTTCCTCAGCAACATTGTTTCTTGTAACTAGATCCTTAACTTTTGAATTAAGTGAGTGGATCTCACTGTCTTTTCTCTTGATCTGTTCTTCCAGATCGTTCATTTTAGCAGCAAATTGTGTGTTTGCTGTGCTTAGAGTATGCTCAACTTTCTTTAATCTGTCATTCTCTTCAACAACTTCTCTAAACAATCTCTTGATGCTTGAGTAACTTTTGAACATCTCATCGAATTCATCCCATGAGTATTCTGTTTGATCTTCACTTTCCTGTTCCAGATCGTTATTATTATTTGAGGAATTTGAGTAGCAAGAATTTACCTCAACATCATCTAGACCGTTGTCCAATCCCACATAGCATTCATTCCAGCTTTCTTTGTTGTCAGCAATGAAAGCTTCATCATTTTCTGATGAGCTATCTGAGAAATGACTCGAGCTGCTTGAGTTCTGTTCAGCTATCATGGCTTTGCACTCATATTTAAGCTTTCGATCTCTTTTAGCTCTTAGTTCTTCTCTTTGACTTCTGGACAGATCAGGACAATCTATTTTGAAGTGACCTGTTCTGCCACATTCAAAGCAAGTGTAATCTGTAGAGCTAGAGGTCTTTGTTGTTTTAGCAGTCTGCTTCTTGAATTCATTCTTGTCATCAGATCGATCATTGTCATGCTTCTTATTGAAGTTTCTCTTGTTATCTTTGTAGAAGCGTCTGTATTTCTTCGATCTGGTCTCCATTTTGTCCATTCTTTTGGCGATCATCGCAAACTCTTTTAACAGTTTGTCATATCCTTTCTCTTCATCTGGAGTAGCAGACTCAGAAAGATCATCAGGTTTGCTCTTCGCTTTGAAGGATACCTCTTTGTCCTTCTTTGAGTTGCTTTCTACCTTTTTGGACAGATGATCTGGTCCTCGAATTCTTTGAATGTCACACTCATGACCTTCTAGGTGATCAAATAATGCTTCTGTGGATAGATCATTGAAATCTGCTCGGAGAGGTTGCATTGCAGCATTGATCTCCCAGCTTGGTGGAAGAGCTCTAAGTACTTTCATGTTCTTCTCCCTTTGAGTATATTTGTTCTTTTTGAATGCAGATATCTCAAGGAGGATTCCAGTGAATCTCATCTTCATCTGCTCTATTGTCTCGCCTGGTTTCATTTTAAATTCATCATATTTATTGCAGGCAAGAGACAGCTTGTTGGGAACCCTAAGATTAGTGTTGATGATGGTCTCTCGAAACAC
>JAPKLX010002155.1:0-15011 GCA_026898415.1 Leonotis leonurus
GTTTCGAAAGACCATCATCAAAACTAAATATCTTAGGGTTCCCAACATCTACATATGAGTCATCACTCCACGTGGTTGCTAAGCTGGTTGCTTTATCATCAGTCCACGTCATGATAAGTTGGAGTCCTAGTCTACGTCTGCCTTCCTGTGAAAATAGCAAAAACTTATATGTTAGCATAACATGTCAGTATAACAATCAAGGATATACTAAACCTAACAGTATTTTAAATATAGTAATTTCAATTGCTATATTAATTCCAACAAAAATATGTAAATATTTAATTAATACTAAAATCCAAAAAAACCATAATAAGTACAGACCATTGACATTATTTCACAAAAAACAAGACATGTCCATCTTTTACTAAGGGTAGTTTAGGTAGTTCACAATAAAATTGGGCTTTTGATATGTTTTTTATAAAAAGGGAATTTTTCATTTTTACATTAGAAAAGTGGGTACTTATCATGTAGCACCGTTATATTATTATGATTATAATTGTAATAGAGATTCTCACATTTATCTTTTCATACATAATATCTTTGCAGCGTAATTATGTCAACTTTTATTATTTCTATTCATTTCTCTCTCTTACGTAATATATATGAAGCGTGATTATCTCAACTTTTATTATTTTTATTTATTTCCATATCTCTTACATAATATATTTTCAGTGTGATTATATCTAAATTTATTATTAATTATCATTTTTCCGAATATGATTTATTAATTAGGAAATAATTTAATATTTATTTAACATAAAATATTTATAAAATATGTAATAAAATAAAATAACTTGTGTAATATTGACACGAGTCACAAACATTATTTGCATGACTTTTTTTAAAGAGATGAAATAATCTAAATTTACAACGCTGCATTTACATCTTATCCAAAATATTTATAAATAACTTAAAATTAGATTTGATCAATCCATTATATTTAATCAATAGATTACAATGGATTCCAATTAACATCTAAATGTTGATTTTTATATGATCCAATCTCAATCTATTGTGATTGAAACAACACGACGAGTTGCGACGACGACTTAATTGTACTAGGAGGAGTGCTAATTCCTACTATAAGCCTAGGGATATACTCCATCCGTTCCTTGCTAAGTGTTACATTTGTTTTTGAACACAATATTTAGTGATAGTTGAAAAGTAATATAAAATGGTAATAGAAATATATATTATTTAAAGTTGTGCGAGTAATAAAGGTGTTTTAAAAAGGAAATGTAACACTTAGGTTTGGACAACCCAAAAAGGAAAACGTAAAACTTAGAGCGGGATGGAAGGAGTACATTTACAAGAACACTGTGGAAGAGATAAATGGACATGTATTTTTCTCTCTCTTTGTGAGTGAGGTTCCAATAAATAAACAATAGCCAAATACAGATCTCCTTGTAAAATATATATGAAAAAACGTCTATCTAATTTCTGAAGGTCTATTGTATTTATAGATAGACTTCATGGACTGAGTTGGGTCTGGATCCATGTTTATAGCTTGGGCTGGCTGGGTAAATATACTGAAAATTTGGTAAACCGAGCATGTGGTACCAAAAAAAAACCGAAAATATCGTAATTAACAGTATACCGATTTTGCTATACCGCGCTATGCCGAACTACACAGAAACAGATCAGTTGCGTAAAAAGAATGTCAACAGGACATTACCCAACAAAAATATCAACAGGACAACACATATTAAGAAGGGATTGAAAAATGATAGAATAGTGAAACATCATCCATCTGTTGTCCACTCCATATATAAAGTTGATAATGATGGGAACATCATTACCTGTTATATTTCTGTTCCTAACCCAAAAATGTTCTGGATTCGAAAGGGAATATTTGCTAATAACCAAGCACCCAAACGTTGAAGGGTAGCTAAGTTTAATTAATTGCAGGACCAGAAGACTACAAGAAGGAACAAGATAGCTAGAGGAATGATCTGGATAATAGATAGTGGATGTTCTAAACACATGACGTGTGACAAGAACCTGCTATCAGATTATGTTGAAAAACCAGGTCCACAGGTCACCTTTGGGTGTAACTCAAAAGGATACACCAGAGGATATGGAAATGTAAAAGTTGGCAAGACCACCATCTCAAATGTTTCGTATGTTGAGGGTCTTAGTCACAATCTGTTGGGAATCCTAAAGTCTTAGTGTTAATGATGGTCTTTCGAAACACACTTAGCTAGTTTAGAGCTTAAATTGTTCTTGTGTAAAAACAGATCACTATAGATAAGGTGATTTCTGTTATGGAACAGATTAGGAGATGACTTAAAATGTAAAGGAGATGTTCCTATAGAAGTCAATCTCAAACTAGAATAGGATGAAAATCAAGGCCTTATGCCAAAGAAGAATCGATCTGCTGTAACAAACAGCGACCAGAATGATGACCAGATCGATGCCTACAGCGAGGAATCAGAACGATTGAGTCATCAATCTATCAGCTGACATCATCCTACACATCATATACTCTTGCCACGTCAAAGATCAAAGTCCATCCAACTGGGATTGGAAAGAAGATCTTCGGTTAACTTATATAAGGAAAGAGACCGTTAGCAATCTGCTTTCCATAAATTAAAGATTGAGTCAACCTTTCCTATATGGCAAGAACAGATATGATGGAAACCATTGATTGGCAATATACCATCTCTCTCACGCCAATCAACAACGGCTAGAACTTCAAATTCAATGCCTATATAGTTGAAGTCAAAAATCTGGAAAAATAGAGAACACACACGCGAGCTATACTGCTACTATTCTTCCAAGCGATCTGTATTCCAGACTTAGAGCTTCAACACTCTGTGATTCAACATCACACCAACCACCTCGATTCAAGTCTGTCTTATCGAGAAAAAGGAGATCACCCTGCTAGCTAGTAGTTTTCTAGTGGTAACGTAGAGGTAATCTGTTGTAAAGGGACACGACCCTTCATTCGTGCATAAGTATCATTCTAGTTGTGATTGATACTTGTGACTCGTTCTCCACGAGTATAAAGAAGCAGAGTATCCTAGTAGTGGATAATCTGGTCTAGTTTTGACCAGATCGTGGACATAGGGATTTCCCGAACCACGTTAAACAACTGTGTACTTTATAATTCTGCATATTTGATTTTCGTTGTTTATTATTCTAACTCTCTGCACTATCATCCATCTGCATCTCAATCAATCTCCTTAATCAATCTGGTTAATTCTTAAGGTTTTCTAAACAAGAGCAATCACTGAACCACCATTATTCCGCACTCACTCTACACTCAGAAGGTAATAAGATCACTCTTATTATCAACTAAGTGTTTTCACTAAGAGAGTAATCTGGCTGGACTAAATCAGTTATTGATCTGAATATCGATCTGTTTAGTCACTATCGAGCAATTTCTCGTATAGAATAGCTTGAACTCTCTTATAAATAGTCAAGTAAAACTGAAAAGTAGTATTTGGTGTATTCCCCCCCATACACCAAACCTTGCTCTTTCGGGACCAACACAATCTGTTTTATGTAAGTCAGTTCTGTGCTAATGGTAATCAGATTGTTTTTGATACTAACAACTGCTTTGTGAAGAACAAGGAAGGAGATGAGATACTCCTTACTGGAAAACTGCAGGATAGGCTGTATATTGTCCAATGGACAAACTAGATCGAGACATGCCTAGTTACTAAAACAATATCAGAAAGAAGCTGGTTATGGCACAAGAGATTGAGTCATCTAAACTTCAAGTCAATCAACAAGACTGCAAAAGAAAGACTAGTGGAAGGTCTACCAGATCAAATGTATGATAAAGATCATATATGTGAGGCCTGTCAAGCTGGAAAGCAGACCAGATCATCCTTTTCAAGCAAAACAGCTCACTCAACATCTAGAATTCTGGAGCTGTTGCATCTGGATCTGTTTGGACCAGTTAAACCTCTAAGTTTAAATGGAAGAAAATACACTCTAGTGATCATAGATGATTATTCCAGATTCACCTGGGTAATCTTTCTGGTGAAGAAGAAAGAGACACTAGTCAAACTGCCAGACTTTCTGCACAAAATATCCAAACAAAAGGAGATGGATATAACTACAATTAGAACAGATCGAGGAACAAAATTTCTCAACCAGAAGATTGAAGCATACTGCAACAAGATGGGGATCACTCATCAGACTTCAGCTGCTAGAACACCTCAACAGAATGAAACTGTTGAGAGGAGGAACAAATCACTAAAAGAAGCAGCTCGTGCTATGCTGAATGCTACCAGTCTACCTAAGAAATTCTGGGCAGAAGCAATCTACACAGTCTGTTATACTCAGAACAGATCATCAATCACACTCAGACATGGGAAGACACCATATGAGATCTGGAACAACAGAAAGCCTAAGATTTCTTACTTTCGTACTTTTGGTTGTTTGTGTTACATAAATAATAATGGGAAATCTCAATTGAGGACTTTTGATAGCAAGACAGACCCTGTAATATTCTTAGGATATTCTAATGTCAGCAAAGCTTATTGAGTCTACAATAAGAACTCTCATATTGTAGAGGTAACACCTCATGTTGTTTTTGATGAATCTATTGTTGAGTACAGGACACCAGATGATAAGTAGACAGAGAACCAGATGATTACAAGAAAGATGAACAAGATACTACTAGAAGACATTCTTATCTGGAATTCAAAAAGAGATGATGAAGAGATCATTACTCCACCTATTGCTGATGAAGCCATACAGCAAGGGGGAACAACTCAATATGATCTGGATGAAAACAGATCACCAAGCAATGAAACAGTCATTGCAGAAAATCATCAATCTGAAAATCCAAATCCAGAAGAAAATCCAGATGAGAATCCATTCCAAGCATCTCCAACAACACATCCTGAATTTGAAGAACCAACAGATCAACCTAATCCTGAGATATCAGATGAAGAGATGAACAGGCGAAGGAGATGGATACAAGCTCACCCACCAGAACAGATCGTTGGGAACCCATCAGATAGTGTGAAAACCAAAAGAATGCATGGAGAAAGTGCATTGTTAAGCTGCTATCTATCTCGCATCGAACCATCTGATGCATATGAAGCCTTACAAGATGCAGACTGGATAATAGCTATGCAAGAAGAACTTAATGAGTTCAAAAGAAATAAGGTCTGGTATCTCGTGGACAGACCCAAACACCAAGGAGTTATAGGTGTAAAATGTGTGTTCAAAAATAAACGAGATGAGAACGGTGAAATAGTCAGAAACAAAGCCAGATTAGTTGCTAAAGGCTATAATCAACAAGAAGGCATTAATTTTGATGAAACATTCGCACCTGTAGCCAGTTTAGAAGCTATAAGGTTATTCTTAGCATATGCTGCACACAAAAAGTTCAAGGTATTCCAGATGGATGTCAAAAGTGCCTTTTTAAATGGTATCCTTGAAGAAGAAGTCTATGTGGAACAGCCACCTGGATTTGAAGAAGCAGATCCAAATCAGAAAGTATACAGACTGACAAAAGCAGTCTATGGTCTGAAACAAGCTCCCAGAGCTTGGTATGAGACATTATCTACATTTCTACTAGAATATGGATTCAGAAGAGGATAAGTTGACAAGACTCTATTCATCATAAAAGTTAAAGAGAATATCCTTTTAGTACAGATCTATGTAGACGATATCATATTTGGATCTCAATCTGTCTACTTATGTGATAAATTTGCTGAACTTATGAAAAATAAGTATCAAATGTCCATGATGGGCGAGATGAATTTCTTTCTAGGTTTGCAGGTCAAGCAGTTACCAGATGGTATCTTCATTAATCAAGCCAAGTAAGAGTTGATCGATCGTCCATCCAGTTAGTCTTCTCCTTTACCGGGAGGGGTCAAGAAAGAAAACTAGACTTTCGAGGCGTAATCTGCGGAAGATCAGTGGTAGGCATATGCTATTGATCTCTTGAATCTCGGGAAGATTCAAGATCTGCTGACTAAATTTGGGCTCAAAGACAGTAATCCAATTAAAATCCCAATGCAGACCAATGGCAAGATAGATCCAGATCCAGAGGGAAAACCAGCTAATATCAGTCAATACAGAGGGATCATAGGATCATTACTCTACCTAACTGCCAGTTGACCAGACATT
Organism: Leonotis leonurus; assembly: GCA_026898415.1. Taxonomy (NCBI): domain Eukaryota; kingdom Viridiplantae; phylum Streptophyta; class Magnoliopsida; order Lamiales; family Lamiaceae; genus Leonotis; species Leonotis leonurus. The sequence goes on from JAPKLX010002155.1 coordinate 6,097, forward strand.
ACATTTGCAGTAGGAGTATGTGCAAGATACCAAGCAAATCCCAAAGAGTCGTACATGGAAGCAGCCAAGAAGATATTAAGATATCTTAAGGGAACAACTCACCTTGGATTATGGTATCCTAGTGAAGATAACTTTGAGCTTACTGGATACACAGATTCAGACTATGCTGGATGTAAGCTGGACAGAAAGTCAACATCTGGTACATGTCAGTTTTTAGGAAATAAACTGATCTCATGGTTCTCAAAGAAGCAGACATCTGTTGCCACATCAACTACAGAAGCTGAATATATGGCGGCAGGGAGCTGTTGTGCTCAAATACTCTAGCTAAAACAACAGCTCAAGGACTATGAGATTGATGTCAAAGAGATACCTATTTTCTGTGATAGCTCAAGTGCTATAGCAATTACACAGAATCCTGTTTTGCATACCAGATGCAAACATGTAGATGTGAGACATCATTTTATAAGAGATCATGTTGAAAGAAAACATGTACAGATCAAGAAGATACACACTGAGATACAGAGAGCAGATATCCTCACCAAAGCATTACCAGAAGAAAGATTTAAGAGGCTTTGTGGAAAATTAGGACTGCTAAATCTGGAAAAGAGGACCAGATAGACTTAGAACAGATCACTCACTATTCCAACTGGGAATTAGAACCAGATTGATATAGACCAGATTGATCATAATTTCAACAGGAAATTATAAGCAGATCATCACTCGAGATCGATGTCCAAAACAGATCAACACTAGTGGCTACAGATCGTTATTAAAGAATTTGACTACACCAGATGACTAGTAGCCACGTGGATATTAATAATTTATTAATTTTCCCATTACTTGGTCAAGGGGGAAAAGTCAACTAAATACAGCGATTATATCTTGGTTAATCATAGTCTACATATCTAATTTCTGACATAATATACCAAATCTTTTATTTTTGTGATGATTAGTACTATGTTTGGGAACTGTGATTGAGGAGATATTTACCAAATTAAGAAAAAGGAAACATTTTTGACGGTTTAAATCAACACGCGCCACATTACAACCATTGGATCAAATGCGCGTGTATCATACGAAGAGAGAAGCGGTAATAGACTGCAAGTCTATACCTTGGAAAGGCGGGAAAAGTTGAAAAAGGGAAGGATATTAATTATATTATTACCTTACTTATCTCTTTTTCATTTATATATTTGATAAGGCGGTTCGACTATCACACTACCACCTAAATCTTTCTGCAAACACTTAGCATATTTTTCTCCCCTCCAAACTCTCGAACTTTCAAAAACTTTGCAGTTTTCGCAAACATGGAACCCAAATCCTCTCTATTTCTTGAGCAAGTAAACTTTTTGAAACCTTACATACATCAGGATCTTTACGCTGTTCTGGATACTTTCGGTTTTCACAAACTGGACGAGGCCTTCAACCTTGTTAAGCGCTGCAAAGGTTTCAATTTATTAGTTTCCTTTAACTGCTTTTGAATCCTCTGGAATTTCTCAAACTCGTTTTTGAAAATTATTTTTACTCATTTGCACGTATATGTTTGCTTGTACTGGGTACTTATACTTCATTGATGGAAGGATAGTGCTCACATTTATTATTTATACTTCATTGATGGAAGGATAGTGCTCACATTTATTATACGTGCAAATGAGTAAAAATTCTATACTCTGTGAATTGCTATTGGGCACTTATACTTCATTGATGGAAGGATAGTGCTCACATTTATTATTTATGATTCCTTTGTAGGATTTCATAACATAATCACCACACATCCTATCCACTTTCTACCAAAAGAAGTAGCGGCCTTTTATCTCTCGTGGCAAGGAGAGAAAGGCGGGAACGAAGCTACCATCAGGGTTAGCAAAGGTAATACCATCAGCAACACCACATACAATGTATTAAACATTATTGATAATGTTTACAAGATGAAGGATGAAGGTCTCTCTCTGGGAGACATCAGTGAAGAACAACTTCAGGAGGCAATTGAGATGATGATGGTAGTGCCCATCCATTACACGAACAAGATGTTCAACAGGGCACTACTCGCTCCTGAATTCGGAATCCTCTTTGAATTTGTCCAAAGGATTTTCATGAACCATAATGGCTCCTACGACCAGGTCACTCCCGAGAAGTTCAAGATACTAGCAGCAGTTGTTCTGAATTTGCCTGTGAACTGGAGCAGAATCATATTTGATCTCTTGGCAAAGGAGGCCAAGATGATCACATTTGTGAAGGGAGCTAGCCCTGGAATTGAGGTGAGAAGAAGCAGCCTGAGACACTCAACCAAGATAAGTTACATGCTGGAAAAGTTCTTCAACCAGCATAAATGGGACTCGGTTGTGGAGTTTAATGCTAGACTGAGGTTCCCGAAGGACCAGCACCAGATGCAAATTTGATTGCAAGGGTAACAGACCCCGTGTTTGTCAACGCCCTGATGGAGATGGGTAGTTCAAACCCCATCTGGATTCCACCATCTGCCCCTGCAGAGAAATCCACAAAATCCAAAATTACAAAAGAGCAACAAGTCAAAAGAACCCCTACCAAAAGAGTTACAAGGAGGGCGAGCTCAGTTGATACGGACGCCTCCACTGCAGCCCAACAACCGAAACCAAAGAGAATGATGTTACAAAAACTCGCAGAACCTGTGAAGGAAGTCCAGGTTGAAGAAATTGTCATCCCTCAACAGGAGGTTGAGGAGGAAGAGACTTTGCTGGCTGGACAACCAGAGGACGTGGCTCCTATCTCATCCTTGGACCCAAGCCAAGTCAAGGATTTTTCTCCAGCTCACACTACAAGTCCATCATCTGCTGAACCTTTAGAGCAGATCGATGAGGAGGATGAAGGAGCAGATGAATCCTCCGAAGAAGATGTGGAGAAGAAAACAACAGAAAATGTGGTGAAAATGATAGAAGCCGAAGCAGACCGAGCAGTACATAAAACATTCCCAAGCAACCAGCTCACACCAGAGAGCTATGATGCAGCTAAGAGAGTAAACTGCTGCTTCTTATTAAGGATAAGGAATTCTACGTTCTGGACTCGCTACTAAAGATCAGATCGATTGATAAGCTTAAGGCAGAGGAAGCAACCTTTCTAAACATTTTTGAAGTCTCCTCCATAGCTGAGTTGAGAGAGAATTATACACAGACCATACTTGCCATTGCTCAACTTGAAGCTCAAAAGTTGCAGATCGATCTGAGATCTATTTATGAGAAAGCTGGAATGTTGCAACTCTTTGATAGTGTGACTGATGAAGAAGAGATTGAAGAGGTTGAAGAAGTGGAAAGAGTTGAAGATGAACCTACTGATGCTCACCAACAGGGTGCAACAATTCAAGAATCAGAACCAGATCAGCAGATGGCTGATGCTGGAGACCAGACAGTAGAACCCACGGCACAGGCCGAGGGGGAACCAGCCCTACCGAGAAAGACTCCAATTGAAGCAGTCAATTATCCACAACAGGAGAATGAACCAGCTGGACAGAGGGTGGGAGGCAAGCTCACTGATGAGATATATACCCCTGCTGTCGCAGCAAAAATGGATGAGTTTGTAGAGATGACAAATTTGGAAGACATATTGATGACCCAGCATCAATCACTGTCAAATGAACAAGTAAAGGATCTGATTTCCAACAAAGTAGATAAGTACATGTATGGCACGCTCACCACTGTCCAAGACCAGGCCAATCAGATTCTCACAGACTTCAATAATCATCTGAAGGCACATGTGGACTAGGTGGACAGGGAGCTGAAGAGGGTGTGCAGACTGAAAATGGAAGAACTGAGTAAGAAAATGGATGACGACAGATCAGCTGCTGAGAAACGCAAAGCCCAGATAGATCAGACTCTAGTAACCATGGAGCTTAAAATCAATGAGATGTACAAAATAGTTACTGAGTTTGCAAAGAAAGAAAAAGACATGGTCCACATCATTGTCAAACAACAAAGGGATGGGATTGCTGGAGATGTGATCAAAGAAACCAATCAGAAACCAGATCACTCTTCAGGAAATTTGAAACTGTCGGGAAAAATTTTGTGGAGAGGAAGCTGAGCGAACTGCGCTATCCAACGAAGACCATGATTGAGTCATTCTTTGATGAAATTGGGATTATCAAAGAAGACCAAGAAGGCTACAAAGCTGATCTGATCGATACTAGAGACGCCCTGGAGAAGAAGGTTGATGACTCAAATTTGAACATTACCTCTCTACTTACACAAAGGATAGACTCGGAAAGAGAGATGAAAGAATTGAAGGAAGAGGTCATCTCCCTTAAGGCACTCATCCAACTTTATGTTGATGATGTCGAAAAGGGGGAAGGATCAAAGAAAGGAAAAGGGAAAGAGAAGGAGAAAGTGACTGAGGAGAGTCAATCTGGTGCCATGGCAGGAAAAGGAGCTCAAGCTCAAGCTCAACCTGAGCTTCAGATTACGCCAGATCGACCTGCTCCACCATCTGTGCAGACTCAAAAGACATCATCATCTAGCAGATCAAGCCAGCCACAGAAGAAGAAGAAAAGGTCTGGATCTGGTTGGTTCACCTCTGCACCTATCAAGACCAAGAAGTCTAAGGATAGTGAAACCAGCTGGATACCAGATCATTTGAAGAATGGTTGGGAAGGATTAAAATATGGCTTCATGATGTGCCGCTACTTCATTAAAGAACCAGCTTACTGCGAGGACACAGCAGATGAAGCCTTCAACCTTTATCTAGACATGAACGACGCCAAGGATCTGGTCCAGGCCATCAGAGAAGCAGCTGCGAAGGCCCAGATCACCATCACCGCCCCAGAGAGGGAATACAGAGAATGCCCTGATATCTCCGGCACAAGAATACCTGACAAAACCTATCTACTCACCTTTATAAACCAACTTGCAGAGAACAGAGGATACAAGATTGATGCTGAAGACCCTGACTATATAAGGGTGAGAGAAGGTGTCTATGATAGGGTACAGCTCATATCTGACGAAACCAGAGCAAAAATGAAGAAGCAGCAGGAGGAAAGAAGGAAAAGCAGATAGATAATCATTTCTCATATACTTAATGTCTGTAATTCCAAATTTTTGATGTTTTGTAAACTCTATCTACTCCTATCAATAAAAATCATCTTGAGCTTTTGATGACAACTTCTTATTGTCCAGAACTAATATAACTGCCTAAATCGTTATAATCTAAATAACGAGAACTTAATCGATCTGTCCATCAAACCAGATCACTCTTAATGAGTTATTAGTATATTTTTGTAAAGTGTGGTTTCGACATCATCAAAAAGGGGGAAATTGTTGGGAACCCTAACATAAATTTGTTTTGATGATAATCTCTCGAAACACACTTAGATTTTACATCTTTTTGTTAGAGTTAAACTGTTCTACGTGTTAACAGATCACTACATATAAAGTGAATTCTGATAGAGAACAGATTAGGAGATGACTTGACATGTAAATGAATTATTCCTATAGAAGTCATTTCTATAATAGAATAGGATGAAGGCCAAGAATTCACGCCAAGAAGAAATCGATCTGCTGTGTCAGACAGTGACTAGATCACCGACCAGATCGATGATCACAGCGACAGACCAGATCGATCCAATCATCAAACAACCGGATGACATCATCCTACACATCATATCATCTTGCCACATCAATATCTAAGTCCATCCAACAGGGTTTGGAAAGATAATCATTGATTGTCACGAAGAAAGGAAAGTAACCGTTAGCGATCTGCTTTCCATACCTAGAGGAGTGAGTCAACGCTTTCACAAGGCAAGAATAGATATGATGGATATCATTGATTTGTAATCCACAATCTATCTCACGCCAATCAACAACGGCTAGAATTTCAAATTCAAGCCTATAAATTTGGAGTTAAAAGTCTGGAGAAGATAGATGCTACATTGAACAATCACGCTAAGGCAATCAATCTCAAACCAGACAAGAGCTTCAAACAATCTGTGATTCTACATCACACCAACCCATACTCGATTCAAGTCTGTCTTATCGAGAGAAAGGAGATCACCCTGATAGCTAGCTAGTAGATTTCTAGTGGTAACGTAGAGGTAATCTGTTGTAAAGGGACACGACCCTTACTTCGTGCATAAGTATCTCTCTAGCTTTGATTGGTACTTGTGACTCGTTCTCCACGAGTATAAAGAAGCAGAGTATCCTAGTAGTGGATAATCTGGTCTAGCTTTGACCAGATCGTGGACGTAGGGATTTCCCGAACCACGTTAAACAACTGTGTCATTTACTTTCCTGCATATTTATTTTCAGTTGTTTATTATTCTATCTCTTTACACTATCATATAGCCTGCATCTGTAATCAATCTGCTTAACGATCTGATTAATATCTAAGGTTTTCTAAACAAGAGCACCAACTAAATCCACCATTATTCCGCACACACACTCAATATTTAGAAAGTAATAAGATCACTCTTATTATTGCCTAAGTATTTACACTTGAGAGCAACCTGTTTGGACTGATTTGGTATCGATCTGCCTATCGATCTGGTCAGTCATCTGCGAGCAATTTCTTGTTTACGAATAGCTTGTACTCTCAATTAAATAATCAAGTTAACTGAAAAGTTTGTATTTGATGTATTCCCCCCCCCCCCATACACCAAACCTTTCTCTTTCGGGACCAACATTATTCAACAAGAATCAAATTTATATTTATCATAAATTTGTTAAGAGTTTAGTATATATTTAATTATTATTTATAAATGTCTAAGTGTGTTTATTATGAACAATTATATTAAATTATTAATTAATAAGAAATAATTATAATAATTATAAAAATAGATAACAAAGTTTGAAAATAATTCCACATAATATTAAAATATAATTTATTAATAATATTGTACATATATTGATAATGTATATAGTAATATTTTTTTATATTAATAATATTTTTAATATTAATATATTTCATACTACGAATAAATTTATTAAAATTTATGCACTTATTTTTATGTTAATAAGTAATTATTAGTATAAGATAAAATTAAAATTAAAAAAAAAAGTTTATTCATTATTTTTTGGTTTAATTTTCGGTATGAAATACGATATTTTCAATATACCATACCGAATTTCGGCATATCGGTATACCGAAGTTCGGTTCGGTATAGGTAAGAATTTTTTTGCTACCGAATTTTTGGTATACCGGTATTCGGTATACCGAAACATTCGGTACGGTAACGGTATGCATATACAACATAACGAAAATTTTCGGTACGGTATCGGTACCGCGAAAAATTTTCGGTATGTCGTACCGTCCCATCCCTATTTATAGCAACTGCCCACTACTTCCACAATCATAGCACGACAGTTGTTGTGTACGCACTGCTGCCTTGAATTGTGGAACAACCTCAGTCAATGTTTTTTCCTGGATTTGTGGAACATAATTTCACCAGCATGAATTCCACTTTGACTCGTACTTCTTTTATCAAACGTGTGTTGTGCCATCACATATGAGTCATCACTCCACGTGGTTGTTGAGTTTGTTGCTTTATCATCATTCCACGTCATGATGAGTTGGAGTCCTAGTCTACGTCAGCCTTCTTGTGAAGATAGCAAAAACTTATATGTTAGCATAACATGTCAGTATAACAATCTAGGATATACTAAACCTAACAGTATTTTAAATATAGTAATTTCAATTGCTATATTAATTCCAACAAAAATAAGTAAATATATAATTAATACTAGAATCCAAAAAAAACATAATAAGTACCAATCATTGACATTATTTCACAAAAAACTAGATAAGTCTATCTTTGACTAAGGGTTGTTTAGGTAGTTCCCAATAAAATTGGGCTTTTCATATGTTTTTATAAAAATGACATTTTTCATTTTTACATTAGAAAAGTGGGTACTTATCATGTATCACCGTTATATTATTATGATTATAATCGTAATAGAGATTCTCACATTTATATTTTTGTACATAATATCTTTGCAGCGTAATTATGTCAACTTTTATTATTTTTATTCATTTCTCTTTCTTACGTAATATACATACAACGTGATTATCTCAACTTTTATTATTTTTATTTATTTCGATATCTCTTACATAATATATTTCCAGTGTGATTATATCTAAATTTATTATTAATTATCATTTTTCCGAATATGATTTATTAATTAGGATATAATTTAATACTACCTCCGTCCCACTTCATTAGTCTCATTTGATTATTTTAATACACCCAGTTGAATATAATTTGGGACTAATGAAGTGAGACAAATGGAGTATTTATTTAACATAAAATATTTATAAAATATATAATAAAATAAAATAACTTGTGTAATATTGACACATGATACACAAACATCATTTGCATGACTTTTTTAAAAAAGATATGAAATAATCTAAATTTACAACGCTGCATTTACATCTTATCCAAAATATTTATTAATAATTTAAAATTAGATTTGAACAATCCATTATATTTAATCAATAGATTACAATGGATTCCAATTAACATCTAAATGTTGATTTTTTTTTATCCAATCCCAATCTATTGTGATTGAAACAACACGACGAGTTGAGACGGCGACTTAGTTGTACTAGGAGGAGTGCTAATTCCTACTATAAGCCTAGGGATATACTCCATCTGTTCCCTTGCTAAGTGTTACATTTGCTTTTGAACACAGTATTTAAGGATAGTTGAAAAGTAATATAAAATGGTAATAAAAATATATATTATTTAAAGTTGTGCGAGTAATAAAGGTGTTTTAAAAAGGAAATGTAACACTTAGGTTTTGTCACGACCCACCTTCACTAACTGTAGTAACGATGGGTATAACCGTGACTCGAGAATAAAATATAGAAATGGATAAAGAAACTGGGTAACAACTCAAAGGTGTATATAGAATAAGTGCTTCAATAAATAAGGTTTCATACACGAAATTCGGTACTGA
>JAPKLX010002495.1:0-12953 GCA_026898415.1 Leonotis leonurus
AGCAAACCAGATAGTCGAAGCTCGTTCAAACCAGACAGATAGAAGTTGTCTCGATCAGAATCTCAAAACCAGCAAGTCTCAAGACTGACTGCTAAACCAGAGTCTCAAAACCAGCAAGTCTCAAGACTGACTGCTAAACCAGAGTCTCAAAAACAGCAAGTCTCAAGACTGATTGCTAAACCAGAGTCTCAAAAACAGCAAGTCTCAAGACAGAAGGCTAAACCAGAGAATCTCAAAACCAGCAAGTCTCAAAGACTGAATGCTAAACCAGAGAGTCTCAATCAGAAAATGAAGCCAGTCAACTTTAACAGAAAGTTGAACCAGAATAGCTTCAGCCAGAAAGATGGAAGATGCTTCTACCAGAAAGCAACTCTACCAGAAAGTACTTCAACCAGAGAGTAGGTTATACCAGAAAGTACTTTAACCAGAGAGTAGGATAACGTATGCTCTACCAGAAAGTACCTCAACCAGAAAATGTCTAAATCAATATTCAACCAGAAAGACACTAGATCAGAGAAGTTAAAACCAGAAGGATAGAAGCAAACCAGAAAGAGCAGAACCTAACCTGTCGATGAAGCATTAAAGACTTTCCATTGAAGATTTGGAAACTGAATCACTGATTGACATGAAGAAGGAAAGCAATCTCAGATGATCTGCTTACCAATCATAGAAGATTCAATCAACAACTCTACAAGGAAAGAAGAGTTATGACTGATTGGCAATCTACAAATCAAATCACGCCAATCAACAAACGGCTAGAATTCCAAATTCAAGCCTATATATGTTTGAAGTTTCAAAGTCTGACATACACAAGCACTGTACTGCAGAAATATCCAAAAGCATTCTATCTTCAAATCAGACAAAAGCTTCAAACCGTTCGTGATCACAATCACACCTCGATTCAAGTCTGTCTTATCGAGAGAAGAAGGAGATCTTTGCTAGCTAGTAGTTTTCTAGTGGATTAACGTGAAGATAGCCTGTTTACAGTAGTTTTCTGTAAGTTGTAAAGGGACACGACCCTTATTCGTGCATAAGTTTCAATAAGGTTTGTAATTGGAACTTGTGGCTCGTTCTCAGCGAGATTAAATAAGAAGAGTATCCTAGTAGTGGATATCTAATCCAGTTTGGATTAGACCGTGGACGTAGGGGGTTTCCTGAACCACGTAAAAATAACTGTGCCATTTAAATTCTGCATTTATATTCAGTTGTTTTTATTCTGCATCTATCATACTCATTCAAATCTGCATTCTTAATCAACCTCTAAATACTCGATTAAATTTTCAAAAGGTTTTCTTAACAAGAGCACCGACTAAGTCCACCATTATTCCGCACACGATACACTGTTAGAGTTTAAGTCTAAACTTACTCTCTGCCTTGTATAACTCACTTGAGAGACTTTACCTGGATAGAACAAGATCGATTAGAAAATCAATCTGTTTTATCACCTTGAGCAATCTGTGTTTCAGAAAGCTACATCTCTCAGATTTAATTAGTCAAGTAAACTGAAAAGTTTGTGTTTGGTGTATTCCCCCCCCCCCCATACACCAAACCTTGCTCTTTCGGGACCAACAACCTTTTTCATTCACGTGCATTCAATCTGCTATGGAGTCATCTGTTGTCAGGGCTTGCGAAGAATTTTCCATTCAAGGTTACAGAGAATGGAGCTTCAGAATCAAGATGTGTCTTAAAGCTCATCACTGCTTGATGTGGAAGGTAATCGAAGAAGGGCCATTGGCAATTACAGAAGAAACTACTCGTATCACTGATACAGGAGTGGTCAAAGAATCTGTACTAAAGGATCCCAGAAAATATACTTCTGAAGAAAGGAGAGAAGCTAATCTTGATGATTTTGCCAAAGGAATCATCTCCAGCACGGTCAAAGGTGTACATCTAGCTAAAATCCAAGATCTAGATACTGCCAAAGAGATGTGGGAAGCCCTAAGAGACCTAGCCCTAGGATCTGAAGTAATGATTGAGAACAAGCTGTCTCTTGCCTGCAACAAATATGATGAATTCAAAATGAAACCAGGCGAGACAATAGAGCAGATGAAGATGAGATTCACTGGAATCCTCCTTGAGATATCTGCATTCAAAAAGAACAAATATACTCAAAAGGAAAAGAACATGAAAGTACTTAGAGCTCTTCCACCAAGCTGGGAGATCTATGCAGCAATGCAACCTCTCCGTGCAGATTTTAATGATCTGTCCACAGAAGCATTATTTGATCACCTTGAAGGTCATGAATGTGACATTGAAAGAATTCGAGGTCCAGATCATCTGTCCAAAAAGGCAGAAAGCACCTCTAAGAAAGATAAAGAGGTAGCCTTCAAAGCGAAGAGCAAACTAGATGAACCTTCTGAATCCTCTACACCAGAAGAAGAGAAAGGCTACGACAAACTTTTGAAAGAGTTTGCAATGATAGCCAAAAGACTGGACAAGATGGAGATCAGATCGAAGAAATACAGACGCTTCTACAAAGATAACAAGAAAAACTTCTATAAGAAGCATGACAATGATCGATCTGATGACAAGAATGAATCCAAGCAGCAGACTGCTAAAATAACAAAGACCTCTAGCTCTACAGATTACACTTGCTTTGGATGTGGCAGAACATGTCACTTTAAAACAGATTGTCCTGATCTGTCCAGAAGTCAAAGAGAAGAACTGAGAGCTAAAAGAGATCGAAAGCTCAAATATGAGCGCAAGGCCATGATAGCTGAACAGAACTCAAGCAGCTAGAGTCATTTCTCAGATAGTTCATCAGAAAATGATGAAGCTTTCATTGCTGATGATGAAGAAAGTTGGAATGAATGCTATGTAGGACTAGACAACGGCCTAGATGAAGTTGAGGTAAATTCTTGCTATTCAAATTCCTCAAATAATAACGATCTGGAACAGGAAAATGAAGATGAAGCAGAATACTCATGGGATGAAGTAAACGAGATGTTCAAAAGTTATTCGAGCATCAAAAGGCTGTTTAAAGAAGTTGTTGAAGAGAATGATAGACTAAAGAAATCAGAGGAAATTTTGAGCACTGCAAATACACAATTTGTTGCTAAAATCAACGATCTGGAAAAACAGATCAAGAGCAAAGATTGTGAAATCCATTCACTTAATTCAAAAGTGAAGGATCTGGTTATAAGAAACAACGTTGCTGAAGAGAAGATCAAGAAAGGCAAAGAGATGATCTACAAAAGTGATGAACGTGCTAAACTGTTAATCAATATGCAGCAGAAGGGCACATTCTGATTAGGATATCCAGGTCACTCAGAAAAATCTTCAGGAACCATAAACTTTGTACCAGAAAGGAAGCAAATACCAGATCAAGTAAAAGACTTGAAAAACAAGAAAGGCTATCCTCAAAAGATGATAATAAAAGATGTGAAGAATAGGCAGTATCATCAAGCAAAGGAACAACCAGCCCACTACACAGAAACAGACCATCTTCACAAGGCAAATGTCAACAGGACAAAAATTGTCAACAGGACAATCCACAATAAGAAGAACTTGAAGATTGGTGAAACAGAACGATTTCATCCATCAGAAATTCACTCACTATCTAAAGTTGACAATAATGAGAATATCATTACCTGCTATATTTCTGTTCCTAACCCTAGAATATTCTGGATTCGTAAAGGAATATTTGCTAATAATCAAGCACCCAAACGATGAAGGGTAGCTAAGTTTGATTAACTGCAGGATCAAAGGACTGCAAGAAGGAATAAGGTAGCAAGAGGAACAATCTGGATAATAGATAGTGGTTGTTCAAAACACATGACGTGTGACAAGAACCTGTTATCAGATTACATAGAGAAACCAGGATCCCAGGTCACTTTTGGATGTAATTCAAAAGGATATACCAGAGGATATGGAAACATCAAAGTTGGCAAGATCACTATTACAAATGTATCATATGTTGAAGGTCTTAGCCACAATCTGTTTTCTGTAAGTCAGTTCTGTGCTAACGGTAATCAGATTGTTTTTGATACTAACAACTGTCTGGTGAAGAATAAGGAAGGAGATGAGATACTCCTTACCGGCAAACTGCAGGATAAATTATACATTGTCCAATGGACAAACCGGATCAAGACTTGTTTAGTCACCAAGAATGTATCAGAAACGAGCTGGTTATGGCATAAGAGATTAAGCCATCTAAACTTCAAGTCAATCAACAGGATTGCCAAAGAGAAGTTAGTGGTTGGACTACCAGATCAAGTATATGATAAAAATCATATATGTGATGCCTGCCAAGCTGGAAAACAGACCAGATCATCCTTTTCAAGCAAAACAGCTTACTCAACATCAAGAATACTAGAGCTTTTGCATCTGGATCTATTTGGACCAGTCAAACCTTTAAGTATAAATGGGAGAAAATACACTCTAGTAATCATAGATGATTATTCAAGATAACTTGGGTCATCTTTCTGTTGAAGAAGAAAGAGACTCTTGACAAACTCCCTGATTTTCTACACAAGATCACCAAACAGAAGGAGGTGAGTATAACCTCTATCAGAACAGATCGAGGGACAGAATTTCTCAACCAAAAGATTGAAGCATACTGCAACAAGATGGGAATCACTCATCAAACCTCAGCTGCCAGAACACCTCAACAAAATGATAAACAGATCACTTAAAGAAGCAGCTCGCACTATGCTTAATGCAACCAATCTACCAAAGAAATTCTGGGCAGAAGCCATATACACAGCCTGCTATACTCAAAACAGATCATCCATCACACTCAGACATGGAAAAACACCATATGAAATCTGGAACAACAGAAAGCCTAAGATTTCTTACTTTCACACTTTTGGGTGTTTGTGTTACATACACAATAATGGGAAGTCTCAATTGAGGACTTTTGATAGCAAATGAGTATTCTTAGGATATTCTGATGTCAGTAAAGCATATCGAGTCTACAATAAGAATTCTCATATTGTGGAGGTAACACCTCATGTTGTTTTTGATGAGTCTATCGTTGAGTACAGGTCAACAGATGAAAAACAAACAGAAAACCAGATAATTACAAGAAAAATGAATGATATATCATTTGAAGATATTCTTATATGGAATTCCAAATATGATGATGAAGAGATCAAGAATCCACCTATTGCTGAAGAGATCATACATCAAGGGAGAACGATACAACATGATCTGGATGAAAATAGATCACCAGCAGAAAGCAATGAAACAATCATTGCAGATGATGATCAATCTGGAAATCAAAGTCCAGAAACAAGAACAGATGATAATCCATTTCAAGCATCATCTACATTACACACTGAATTTGAGGAACCAACAGATCAACCTGATCCTGAGATATCCGATGAAGAGATGACCAGGAGAAGGAGATGGATACAAGATCATCCACCAGAACAGATTGTTGGGAACCCATCAGATCGTGTGAAAACCAGAAGGATGCATGGAGAAAGTGCACTGTTGAGTTGTTATCTATCTCGCATTGAACCATCTGATGCACATGAAGCATTACAAGATGCAGATTGGATAACAGTAATGCAAGAAGAACTCAATGAGTTCAAAAGGAATGAAGTCTGGTATCTCGTAGACAGACCCAAACACCAAGGTGTGATTGGTGTAAAATGGGTGTTCAAAAATAAACGGGATGAGAATGGTGAAGTAATCAGAAACAAGGCCAGATTAGTAGCTAAAGGCTATAATCAACAAGAAGGCATTGATTTTGATGAAACATTTGCACCCGTAGCCAGATTAGAAGCTATAAGGCTGTTTCTAGCATATGCTGCATACAAAAGATTCAAGGTATACCGGATGGATGTCAAAAGTGCATTCTTAAATGGTATCCTTGAAGAGGAAGTCTATGTGGAACAACCACCTGGGTTTGAAGAAACAGATTCAAACCAGAAAGTATACAGACTGGCTAAAGCAGTCTATGGTCTTAAACAAGCCCCTAGAGCTTGGTATGAGACATTATCTACATTCCTACTAGAATCTGGATTTAGAAGAGGATCTGTTGACAAGACTTTGTTTATCATCAAAGTCAAAGAAAACATTCTCTTAGTACAGATCTATGTAGATGATATTATCTTTGGATCTCAATCTACCTATCTGTGTGACAAATTTGCAGAACTTATGAAAAATAAGTACCAAATGTCCATGATGGGAGAAATGAGCTTCTTTTTAGGTTTGCAGGTCAAGCAACTACCAGATGGTATCTTCATAAACCAAACAAAGTACATCAACGATCTGCTGACCAAATTTGGGCTAAAAGACAGTAACCCAGTGAAAATCCCAATGCAAACAAATGGGAAAATTGATCCTGATCCAGAGGGAAAACCAACTAACATTACTCAATACCGAGGGATCATAGGATCACTATTATACTTAACTGCTAGTCGACCTGACATAACATTTGCAGTAGGTGTATGTGCAAGATATCAAGCAAATCCCAAGGAGTCTCACATGGAAGCAGCTAAGAAGATATTAAGATATCTTAAGGGAACAGCCCATGTAGGATTATGGTATCCATGTGAAGACAACTTCGAGCTAACTGGATACACAGATTCAGATTATGCTGGATGCAAGTTAGAGAGAAAGTCAACATCTGGTACATGTCAGTTTTTAGGAAATAAACTGGTCTCTTGGTTCTCAAAGAAGCAGACATCTGTTGCAACATCTACAACAGAAGCTGAATATATGGCAGCAGGCAGTTGTTGTGCTCAAATACTTTGGCTAAAACAACAACTCAAAGACTATGAGATTGATGTCAAAGAGATACCTATCTTCTGTGATAGCTCAAGTGCCATAGCAATCACACAGAATCCAGTTTTGCATACCAGATGCAAACATGTTGATGTGAGACATCACTTCATAAGAGATCATGTTGAAAGGAAACATGTACAGATCGAGAAGATACACACTGAGATACAGAGAGCTGATATTCTCACCAAAGCACTACCAGAAGAACGATTTAAGATGCTTTGTGGGAAATTAGGATTGTTAAATCTGAAAGATAAGACCAGATAGACCTGGAACAGATCATTACATTCCAACGGGAATTAGAATCAGATTGACACAATCCAGACTGATGTTGACCAGATCAAGCAAATTCCAATAGGAATTAATACCATATCATCAAAAGAAAAATTAATGAAGACCAGATTAACATAGACCAGATGGTCTTAGAGCAGAATAGATACAGATCAACAGGTTCCAACAAGGAATTAAAACCAGATGATCTAAAGCCCAGATTGATAAAAACAGGTCATGTAAAATTTCAACAGGGAATTAACATCAGATCACTAAGTACATGTCAATAGTCAAACAGATCAATCAAATTCCAACTGGGAATTAGTAAAGAAGCCAACACACCAGATTGGAAAGTGGCACAACCAGATCGATAAAACTCACTATAAAGGAGATCGATTTGAACCAGATTACTTGATGCCACGTGGATATTAAATTAATACTTCTTATTAATTATCCCATTACTTGGTTAAGGGGGAAAAGTCATCTATATACGGCGACTAATTATATCGTATATCTAAATCCTGTCATAAGATATCAAATCTTTTATTTTTGTGATGATTGATACTATGTTTGGGAACTGTGATTAAGAAGATATTTACCAAACCAAGAAAAAGGAGGTTTTTCGACAGTGAAAAACAAACACGCGCCACTTCTCAACCACACGATCAAAAACGCGTGCATCATACGATCAATGGAGGCGGTAATAGACTGCAAACCTAGAACATGGAAAGGCGGGAAAAGCTGAAAAAGGGAAGGATTTCTCAAAATTTTATTACTTTACTTATCCTCTTTTTCGTTTATATATGTTGATAAGTCGTTTCGACTATCACTTACACTTATATTTCTCGAAACACTTAGCAAAATTTCCTCCCTTCCAAATTCTCTCTATCTTCGAAAATCACTCTGTTTTAGCAAGAATGGCACCCAAATCATCAGTTTTTCTTGAGCAAGCGAACTTTCTGAAACCATATCTGCACCAAGACCTTTTTGCAGTTCTTGATACCTTCGGGTTTCACAAACTGGACAAGGCCTTCGATCTTGTTCGCTGCTGCAAAGGTTCATTATTTTGTGATTTTTTTTTGTTTTGATATCTCTCAAACATGTTTTTGATAACTGTCATTACACATCTGTATATATATATGATTATGGTTACTGTGATATAGAATGCTAGATTGTATAAACTGTCTTGGGCACTCATACTTCACTGATGGAAGGATAGTGCTCACACGTATTGGTTTGATTTCTTTTGTAGGTTTTTACAACATCGTCACCTCACACCCATTTCACTTCTTACCAAAGGATGTTGCCGCTTTCTACCTCTCATGGCAGGGAGAGAAGGGTGGATACGAGGCAACTATCAGGGTTAGCAAGGGGAACACCATTAGCGACACCACTTACAACGTCATAAACATCATCAACGACGTTTATAAGTTGAAAGATGAAGGTGTTGACCTCAACGAAATAACCGAAGAACAGCTTCAAGAGGCTATTGAATTGGTGATGATAGTACCCATCCGGTACATGAACAAGATGTTCACTCGAGCTCTTCTCGCTCCAGAATTCAGAATCCTATTCGAATTCGTACAGTGAATCTTCCTCAACCATAACGGATCTTACGACCAGGTCACCCCTAAGAAATTTAGAATTCTGACGGCCGTGGTGCTCAATTTACCAGTCAACTGGAGCAGAATTCTTTTCGATCTCTTGGCGAAGGAGACCAAGATGATCGTGTTTGTAAAAGGAGGGAATCCTGGAATCGAGGTGAAGAGAAGCAGCTTGAGACACTCAACAAAAATCAGCTTCATGCTGGAAACTTTCTTCCCTCATCACAAGTGGGATACAACTGCAGAGTTCAACACAAGATTGCACTTTCCCAAAGACCAGCACCAGATCGAGATGTCCATGGGCATTTCGACGAATCTAATTTCTAGAGTGAAAGACCCTGTTTATGCCAATGCACTAATGGAGATGGGAAGCTCGAATCCCATCTGGATTCCTCCATCTGCACCAACAGAGAAGTCGACTAAATCCAGAATGACAAAGGAGAAGCCAGCAGAGAGGACTCCCACCAAACGAGTTACCAGGAGGGCAAGTTCAGTTGAGACTGATGCCTCCACAGCAGCACAACAACCCAAACCAAAAAGAAGAAGGTTGCAGAAACTTGCTGAAACAGCTCAGAGCCCTGAGCCCATCATTGAAGAACCTGCTGCTGCAGAAAACATTCTCCCTCAACAGGAGGTTGAGGAGGAAGAGGTTCTGGTGGGTGGACCACCAGAGGACATCGAACCTATCTCATCCTTGGACCCGGACCAGGTCAAGGATTTCTCCCCCGCACACACAGCCAGTCCATCATCTGCAGAACACTTAGAACAGATCGATGAGGAGATTGAGGGAGAGGCCAAATCCACAGATGAGGATGACGAGCTGGCAAAGGCTGAATCAGTAGTCAAATTGCTGGAGGCAGAAGCAGATCGATCTGTACTCAAGAGATTTCCAGGCATCCAGCTCACTCCTGAGAGCTATGATGCAGCAAAGAGAGTGCAACTGCTTCTCCTCATCAAAGACAAAAAATTCTACGTCCTGGACGCCCTGCTCAAAGTTAAATCCATAAATGCTCTCAAAGCTGAAGAAGCCACTTTCTTAAACATCTTCGAAGTTTCTTCCATTGCTGAACTCAAAGAGTCATTTCCCCAAGCCATACTATCTATAACTCAGCACGAAGCCAACAACTTAAAGATCGACCTGCGATCTCTGTATGAAAAGGCTGGCATGCTGCAATTCTTTGATAGTATTATCTATGAAGATGAACATGAAGAAGTTGAAGAAAGAGAACAGCCTGCAAACGCAGCACCATCTACTCACCAACTGGGTGAAGACCCCGCAGAACCAAACACAGACCAGCAAATGGTTGAAGTTGCAGAGCAGGCCACTGCACCTGCTGAGGGGGAACAAGCCACATCTTCTGAAATCCCCAATGTAGTGACCAGCCAATCACAAGCAGATGATGAGCCTGCTGGACAGAGGGTCGGAGGCAAACAGACAAATGAGATCTTCACACCTGCTGCCGCAGCTACACTTGGTGAATATGTGGAGATGTTCACTCTAGAGGACATATTGATGGACCAGCCTCAATCACTGTCCAATGAGCAAGTGAAGGATCTCATTTCCAAGAAAGTAGATCAATACATGTATGGGACGCTCTCTCAAGTCCAAGATGAAGCCATCCGCATACTCACAGAGTTCAACAACCACTTGAAGACTCATGTCGATCAGGTTGACTCTGATTTGAGGAGGATATGCCGGCTGAAAATTGAAGAGCTTAGCAAGAAGATGGACGGCGATCGATCTACTGCTGAGGAGAGAAAAGTGCAGATCGATCAGACTCTCGACTCAATGCAACTCAAGGTCAATGAAATGTACAGGATCATTTCTGAGTTTGCCAAGCATGAGAAAGATATGGTGCATGCAATAGTCAAAGAACAGACTGATGGTATAACTGCTGATGTAATCAAAGAAGCTAATGCTGAGACCAGAGCACAGTTCAGAAAGTTTGAAGCAAAAGGGAAGCACTTTGTAGAAAGAAAACTGTATGACCTGGGCTACCCAACAAAAACAATGCTCGATGTCTACTTTGATGAGATTGGCACTATAACAGAAGATCAAAAGGAGTTTAAGGATGATCTGCTCAAAACACAGAAAACTTTCCAAAAGCAGATCGATGATTCCAACCTCAACATCACATCTCTGCTTACACAAAAAGTGGAGAAAGATAAAGAGCTCAGCACGATGAAAGAGGAGATCACTTCCCTACGAGCATTCATTAACATGATTGCTGATGATGTCGAAAAGGGGGAAGGAGTGAAGGGAAAGAAAACTGCAACAACTGCTGCTAAAGGGAAGGAGAAGGAGAAAGCTCAACCGGAGCAGCAGACTACACCTCAAACAACCAGTCCTCCATCTGCTCCATCTGCTCAAACTCAAAAGTCCAAATCATCGAGCAGATCGAGTCAAATTCAAAAGAAGAAGAAAAGAACTGGATTCAGTTGGTCATCATCTGCCCCTACCAGAACATCAAAAATCAAAGAAGGAGAGACCAGCTGGATCCCAAATCACCTGAAGGATGGATGGGAGGGTTTGAAGTATGGCTTCATTATGCTCAGATACTTCATCAAAGAACCCCTGTACTGCGAGGGCACACCCAACGAGGCATTCGACCTATATCTAAACATGAATGATGCCAAGGACTTGGTAGAGGCCCTAAGAGAAGCTGCTGCAAAAGCTCAAATCTCCATCACTGCACCAGAAAAGGAGTTTAGAGAATGCCCAGTAATTCCTGGCACCACGCTACCAGATAAAACCTACATGCTCACCTACATAAACCAGCTCGAAGAGAATAGAGGGTATAAGGTTGATGCAGAAGACCCTGACTACATAAGGGTAAGAGAAGGCGTATATGAGAGTGTTCAACTCATCTCGGATGAAACCAGAGCGAAAATGAAGAAACAACAAGAGGAGAGAAGGAAGAGCAGATAGTTACACTTTCTCATATCTTTTATAATCTGTTATTCCTATTTTTTTGATGAACTGTAACTTGATTATATCTTATCTATGAAATTTCATTAAGTTTCTGATGACAACATTCTATTGTCCAGAACACATATAAATTGTCCTAACTGTTATAATCTTAATAACTAATATTCATCCATCTGGTCAATCAAACCAGATTGCTTTTAAGTGTTGCTAGGACATTATTGTAAAGTGTAGTTTCGACATCATCAAAAAGGGGGAAATTGTTGGGAACCCTAGTATATATTTGGTTTTGATGATGATCCTTCGAAACACACTTAGTTATTTTGTTTAAACTGTTCTACGTGTAAAACAGATCACTTGATTTGAAGTGAATTATGTTAAAGAACAGATTAGGAGATGACTTATCATGTAAATGATTAAATCCTATAGAAGTCATTTTTATAAATAGTTTAGGATGAAGGTCAAGATTTCATGCCAAAAGGAATCGATCTGCTGTAACAGACAACGACCAGATCGATGATCAGATCGACAGTTACAGCGAAGCACCAGATCAATAGAATCATCAAACTACCAGATGACATCATCCTACACATCATACGCTCCTGCCACGTCAAGACTGAAGCCTATCCAACAGGGATTGGAAATAGAATCTTTGATTGACACAAAGAAGGAAAAAAACCGTTGGCAATCTGCTTTCCATAAACTAAAGATTGAGTCAACGTTTTCTACAAGGCAAGAAGAGATTTGATGGATATCATTAATTGGCAATATTCCATCAATCTCACGCCAATCAACAAACGGCTAGAATTTTCAATTCAATGCCTATATAAGATTGAAGTTCAAAATCTGGATACATACAAGGACACACGCGCGCCTCATTGAACTATACTTTCAAGCTATCTTCACTGATCCAGATTTAGAGCTTCAAGAACTGTGATTCTAAATCACACCAACCCATCTCGATTCAAGTCTGTCTTGTCGAGAGAAAGTAGATCATCTTGCTAGCTAGTAGGTTTCTAGTGGTAACGTAGAGGTAATCTGTTGTAAAGGGACACGACCCTTACTTCGTGCATAAGTATCTCTCTAGTTGTGATTGATACTTGTGACTCGTTCTCTATGAGTATAAAGAAGTAGAGTATCCTAGTAGTGGATAATCTGGTCAAGTTTGGACCAGATCATGGACGTAGGGATTTCCCGCACCACGTTAAACAACTGTGTTCTTTACTTTCCTGTATATTTACTCTCAGTTGTTTATTATTCTAACCATCTGCATCTTCATATAATCTGCATTCTCAAACAATCTGCTTAACGATCTGATTAACTCTTTAAGGTTTTCTAAAACAGGAGCACTCATTAAATCCACCATTTTTCCATACACACAATACTTAGAAAGTAATAAGATCACTCTTATTATTGTCTAA